>QANT01008059.1:0-11650 GCA_003254885.1 Purshia tridentata | reverse complement strand
TTTCTTCAATGTTTTTATAAATGTAATAAATAATATGTTAAATAAACATATAGTAGAGTTTTATTCAAAATTTTCATAGTTTAACAGCAATTTCCGTCGTTTTTGTCGAAACTCTAGCGAAATTGAAATTACATTCCTTGGCTCTTATTGCTGTTATTATATTCATAATATTAAAATAAAAATAATATATATATATATGTAATTTAGGCGTGTTCAGAGTTGGGGGAACCAATATCATACCCGCCCTGTCCCCAATACGGTTCCTCATTTAAAATCTCCGAATCTAAACTGACCCCATTTATCATCCCCATTTATTTACAAATCGGGTCAGGTCTTTATGGGTACCCCAATCTGCAAGTTTTTTTGCCGTCCTTACTTATGTGAGTCATTTGTAATTAAAGTTGGGGAGTAAATGTGAAAATTTAACTTTAAAAGGGCAAAGTGTGAAAAAAAATTTATTATAGTGGGTATTTTCGCGTGCAAATAAACCTTGATTTTATAGTAAATTAGATTCTACTATCAAACCACTAATATACTTGGTAAGAAAGACATTGATACTAAAGGAAAAAATGGCCAAAAATGCAACCTTAGATTTAGCTCTAACATTCCGCAAAATGCAACTTCTGCATTCTGCATTCTGCAGATACAGCATTTGCATTCCTCAGCTACAGCTTCTGCATTCCTCAAATGCTACTCGAATTTTGTCTTGGAACTCAAGTTATTGAGCTGATTGTCCTTTTCACCAACATTAATTATTGGTGGTCGAACCCTAGAATCTAATATACTTTCAGAAGAATGCAGCACTCGGCTTCTGTTTTTCTTTCTCGCGTAACTAAATGAAATTTTTGCTCTTAGGTTGTATTTAACAACAACGCCGATCAATCTATTTCCACAACCGATCGGTTGAAATGGAATGACAAGATTTTTTTCAAAAAAAAGAAAAAATCAGACATTAGTTCACTATTATTGTTTTATTTGATATTGAAATTATATTGTGACATAACAATAATTATTTATTAGAATTTTATTTTAATAAACATTTGTGCATGTCTCATCTCTAGCTCCTTTTTTNTCTAGCTCCTTTTTTTTTTTTTGAGTTGGGGGAGGGGGATCGAATTAGGTGCACTGTGGATAATTTTATGACCATTTCAACTAAACTATTCAAATAACAACTATTTTATCTGTAAATGAGATTCGTATGTGAGACCGTTCACTTACATTTTGAAAAGCAATATCATTTGACCAATAGCTACTTAATATATTCATCATCTCTCTATTGACAATTAGAAAGTAAACAACAAAAACAAACAGGTTATAAATAATTGAAAAGCTAATTATTCTTGGAAGAAGAAGAAGAAGAGCCATGGAGTTATTCAAAACTATGGCAAAATCAATTAAAGAATAGTATTATTGTTATGGAAATTATGATGGTTTGTTGTTTGATTTGGGAGATGTTAAAGGGAACAAGGTAAGGAGTTCTGGGGACTTGCTCCCCCGGGGTGATGGATGCAAGTAAAATCTCCTCTCTTTAATGGCTTTCTTTTCTTCTTGAGTATTCAATTCATAATAGTGGTGATGAGAAGAAGATGTTAAGGTTTCTCCTTTGTTTTCTTGTTCCACCTGCTGGTGTATGGACAGCTTTGAGAAAATTGTAGATGGGCTAAGTATTGGGCTCCTTAACGGGCTGCAGCTTTCTGATGTAGCTGGTGGTGGTTTGAAATGGCAGGTGGAGATCATGGGCTTAACTATTTCAAGATTGGGCCTCATGTACTGCTTTCTCTCATGAAGTTTGCATGACTTGGTTTTCCTTAAACCTATGCTTGTGCCCATAGTACTTGTGGTCGTGGTCGTGGTCGTGGTCGTGGTCGTCACTTGTTGGTGATCAGTTTGGACAGGCGGTGGTGTGCCACTGCCTGTTAAGCGCTGCACTACTTGTCGGAATGTGTCTGCTTCTGTTTGGACAAATGTAGTTAAGGGTTGGTTACAATCACTTGCGCCTTCTGGCGCCGTCTTCATGGACAATGAACAAGGCAAAGGCAGAGAATTCAAATTGGAAGGAGAGTTAATTGAGAAAAAAAGTAGTTGAGAAAAGAAATAACGAAAAATATTGCTGGAGGGAAGATCCAAGTTCAAATCTCATAAACGAAGAGTTGATGATACCTCTTTGATGATTTTAGAGTATAAAGGTTTGTTGTGCAACTCAAAATGTGAGAACAAGACATAAATAAGAAAGTGATGAAGAGGACTAAAAATTAAGGCACTTTTTTTCTGGCATACACTCGGGAGCCAGTGAGGTCAAACAAATTTAGTCTCAAAAGTTCAAAACCCATGAATTGCAACCATTGGAGTTGGGCCTGCCTGTCACACATCACACATAATATAATCAACAATTGCCTTTGCTTAGTTATAACATTCTTCAAATTATTGGTTTTTGGGAGGGACAACCACATTAGAATTACCCTTTTTGGAAGATTCATTGCTATTTTTGCTGGTCAATGGCTCGGTCATGGTTGTTGACTATTGACTTTAATTACAGAATCATGGTTAATTGTTGACTGCCCCAAAACAATAAAAATAAAAACCAAAATATCCTGGTTGTCACTTGCTGGTTTCATTTGGTTTTTGGGTCTCTTTCCTTGCGTGCAAAATACAAGGTTATTTTCTGAAGAAGCACAGTGAACACAACAGCATACTTGTCTTTGAATTCCTTGCTAAAACAAATATTTAATCATCATAGACATTTGAATATTGGCTAAAATATTTAGGACAATGCTTAGATACTCAAATTTTAATACCAACTTTGTCCTCGTGGCCAATCAAATGAGCCTATCATGAAGTCTAACATTCCAACTCTTTTTTGTCTCTTATGGTGGAGCTCATTTGTTTGGTCATGAGGACAAGGAGGTACACAAGCATTTTTCAGGACAAGCTGCCATTCCTTTAAGTTACAAAGCTAAATGGAAAAGTTTGACTACTTACAAAAGGTTCCCAAAATTCATAAATTCTTAAAAATAAAAAATGGATCTAGAAGCATGACACCCTTGTGTAAAAGCCTATACAAGTAAGTTTCAAACAAAAAGTCCCTACTCCCAAACAAACTTTTAACTGCCTCTTACAATGTATGTCTAATCCTGTAGAGAAAATCCCAATAATAATTTAGCATGTGGTCAGTAGGTCTCACTAGGTCCCACTTTCCAGTGCAAAATATTGCATATGCATCAGCTGCATACCTAGCCCAAAAAAAAGGGGAAAATTCAGTTTCCACAAAATAGAGTTCAATAGCTTGCATGACATTGGAAAAGAATGGGGACATTTCACAATGAACAGGAATAATAAAAACAGAAAAAGAACAAGAAAATAGAAGAATCAAAGATTAGCCAATTTACTTGCCAACACCATGCAACTCAGTTACGTAGGTCCAGCTTTCCCCCAAATACTCCTCAGAGAAACGCTTTAACATCACTGCCCTTTTCTTATGTAGACCAAGAGTTTGTATAATATTTTCTATATCCTCTGCAGCAGTCCCAATTGCAGCATTTGCATTGGGACACAAAGTGAAGAGATCTGATATAACTCTTTTAGCCTGCATTGAAAAGTATAATCCATCAAGAAATTCAGACATAATAATAATAAGGAAAAATATTCACTTCACATCTTCCCATACCATTGAACATCCATCATATTCAAAAGAGTATCAAATGTCAAAATCATTGTTTTTATCCACAGTCTAACACAAGATCAAGGTTCGCATGAAACCACACCTTGGATCCATTATATTAAAGTATAAAGAAGAAGCCCAAACCAAAGAAACATAACTTTGGTTAGTAATTTCAGTGTAATTTAAATATTTGACAAAAACAAAATTTATAATCACACTGTCCTTATGTGACAACCAAGACTATACAATTAACAAATAGCAACCATGATCATTTCATAAAGATTACAAAACAGCCACCTTTATAAATGATATTGAACAGTTAGAACTGCAACCCTATTTGAATGAAAATTCTAACAGTCGACGTCCTGCATCTTTTTTTCTGAAGCAATAAATTGTTTATCACAAATCAAAGTCATAAGTGATGCCCAATATCAGTTTAATTTAAGATGCATGCTACCGTAGTCCTACCAAGACTTCTGAAGAGTCTGGCACAGTGATACCAAATTGACAAAGAACAAGATGTTATGATGCCAAAACTGACATAGCACCACACTTTAGGTTATACTCTATTTACCTTTCATTTTTTTTTATGTTGGCTAAATCAGCAGAAAAAAGGTTGGTAATGTGAGGATCCTTTTGGATGCTGCAAATGTGAGGATTCACCAATTATGGATCAACAATGGTTGAAAAGTATCCAATCTAAGGTCTGAAAGGTTGCAGAAAGTGTAATGGATGCTGCAAAAAATTTTGGGGCTTAGAATCCTATGATTGTGATATTCAAGACCTGAATGGTGTGAGAAATTCTGAGGTTATTGTTCCAATAGGAATGGAAAGGACACATAATTCATGCAGAATTGAAAGAGCACCAGAGGGTATCAAAGTGAAGACAATAAATAATTCAAGACTTCAGAAATATGAAACAAGTCTAAAGTGATCTAAATATAAGCACATGAAGTTACTTGATTAATTTGGAAAATCATCAGAAATCTTTCAAAAACTTTCAAATTTCAGCATCCTTGAAATCAAACAAAATTTAAAAAGCACTTAACTTTTTTAGTTATCATCCTATTAATTCTTGATCATTTTGACAACTCCTTTGTTGCAGGGATTGCAAGATTTGAAATGGAAAGAAGATAAAGAGTATTTTGAAAGTTTGTGGGTCACAGTGAAGATGGTAGAGAGTAGTAAATGGATCATAGGTGGTGTTTTATCATGAGAGTTTTATAACTTTTTGAGGAAAAATGGAAAAAAAGCAATAGATGGTAGTGTGGTTACAGCCCTGCAGAAAATCAAATTATAAGTGGGCCAAATCTAGGTATCACATATGGATTTTCTTGGGATTGTACCTTATTTAAGGCACATCACAGATGACAAAAGAAAGCAGCACTGGATAGAATATCAACTAGAACAATTTGTTCAGATATTTTAATACAATCACAGGTCTGTACAAATTCTTCCGAAAAACACAGGACAGATAATGATCCAGGTCCCCAAAGGGCACCCAGCCACTAATGGCAGTACCAAGCTTGATAAAGTAGAACAAAACTAATGAGGCATGGAAGCAAACAGCTGCAGTTAGTCATCACTTTCAAATGTGACATATTCAACTATTTTTAACAAAGTCATACATATCGGTAATGCTGTTAGTTTTCACACAAGCATGGGACCAGGCAGCATTTTCTTATCAAAATTTTAGGGGGAGCAGAAACATTAATGACAGAAGAAACAAATCAATTCTACCAAGCTCCGAGTGGACAAAATGAGTTTAGGTGAATATACATAAGCTTTATGCTCACAATCAAAAAACATTCCAGAACTCAGGCTCTGTGTAGAGCTAACCATGACAAATTTTCAGGGTGACCAACAAAGAGTTGCAGTAGAACCTCAACTTTGATTTTTCCCAAGTGTGAGAACCCAAGTGAATGAGCCAATTAGCTAGCATCTAGGGGTTGAGGTACAGACTCACAGTTGCAGCAAAAAGCTACAAAATATGGGTACTACTTGCAAGCATTTGACAACCTCTTAGCTAATGTATCAGACTACAGATCCATAACCACAAAAATGTATGTCAGAATTACACAGAACAAACTCATAGATTGGACACAGAAGTTGGTAGATGATGCTTGTTGCTTGCACTCTTGGCTAGGAAATGTAAAATTGCAGTTTCCAGACTTGTGAATCCCAGACTCCAAATAGAACTGCTTCCTCTATAAAATCTGTAATTCATGTTTATATCATTAATTTTCACTCAATGCAAATTGTCTTTCCGTTTTGATATATTCATGGATCAATTACACATAAAGTGCCTATCTTCACTCAGGCAAGTATAACAGGGAATACAAGGACCTAAGCGCCTTGAGAGGACCTTTGCATTTGAAAATTGCATATATTAAATCCAAATAGAAATAAACAGATGGCTTATACTAAATGTTGGCTACGCCATTGACATTAACAACCAATTTATGGCACAACAAGGAGAGCAACAAAATACTTGTCCCAATCATCTGTGTTGGCTACAGGAATCCAGCTCATCCTTTCCGTCTTATCCTAGGCGATTGAGTGACTCAAAAGTCCATGATGAAAGCATTCAGTAAAATTCTGCATTGATGAGAAGAACTAAACATTCTATGCTAAATGTTTTACGGCTGAATCTAAATTGATATTATAAAAAATGGGGGAGAAGCTACTAGCCTTCCTGAAAATGTGAGGATGCGAGCGAAAATTTGAAAATGAAAGCTAACTGCAGATATTGCCAATTCATAATGGAATTAAGCAAATAACATATACCAGTGGTATTCAAAGGCAGACTATACTATAGTAGATTTATCCAATAATTTATTGCCAAATTAATACTTAAATACTTATTGTTTCTTGATGGCATCAATGGCCTGCTTGAGTGTCTTCTTAAACTTAAGATTTAATTTCCCATACTGACTTTCAATGCAATTGTATTTTAATTTAATTTTAAATAATTAGTGTTTGGAATTAAAATAAACCTCTTGTCCCTCCCTGAGGACAGGTGTAGAGAAACTAAAATTGTAAGTTGAAATTTATAATCTTGAAACTTTTTTTTTTTTTTCATTCCTAACACAAGAATTGCTGTGTATAATCATTACCATACAATATATGATTCAAAAAGAATCTAATTTATTATGAACTCATATTGCAATAATTTTAGTCAATTTCCATTTGGATGTCATTCAACTAACTACTCAATTGTCAATGTTCAGTACTTTCATACCATGAAGTTCGTAACAAGACAGGAAAATTACTAACATAACATGAAGTTAGCAACAAAAATAAAAACATAAAGCTGAAACATCTACCAAAATATACAAATAATAGGCAGAAAATGCATTTTTGGTAAGGAATGGCATTATTCCTTACAGTAAACCAAATCTCTAATAATATACGGATAACCAAGCAGTCAAACAATGAGAATATATAAAGAAACAAGACCTGCAATCCTGTTGTCCGATTAAGGAGCATGCATATCACCAATACTCTCCAAGGATCATGGAAATGATCCTCTTGGAGGAGACCAACTTCAGAGCGAGGAGGAATCCATGTGTTATCTGAATTTTTCCTTCGGTATGCTTCGTCCTTCTTCTGGGAAGCAGAAAGAGAAGTGTTAACTATCCGAGATCTCTTACGCCTCTTTTTACTTTCCAAAAAGTGGCAATCTGCATTTTCTACTTCTTCGGATGCTTTCTGAAAGTAAGGAGAGAGCTTCAGAGAGTTGGAACAAGTTTTTGGACACCGTTTAGGTGGTTTAACTTTTGCATCCTCACCCTCATTTACCACCACTTCTTGCACTCTTGAGGTTTGGAAGTAAGGGGAAACCTTTTGGACTCCCACATGGGCTATTCTTTGTGGATTTTCATTTTTCTTCCTCCTCTTGGAAGAAACCTTCACAGACTTAGAATTAGTTTCTTCCTCTTGTTGGAAGAAACCAGTTGCATAATCTTCTTTGGATTGTTTGTGAAAGTAGGGAGACACCTTCACAGAGTTGGAACTTGTTTTTGAACACTGTTTAAGTGGTTTAACTTTTGTATCCTCACCCTCATTTACCACCACTTCTTGCACTCTTGAGGTTTGGAAGTAAGGGGAAACCTTTTGCACTTCCAAATGTGCTATTCTTTGCAGATTTTCGTCTTTCTTCCTCCTCTTGGAAGAAACCTTCACAGACTTGGGACAAGTTTCTTCCTCCTCACGGAAACCATCTGCATTATCTTCTTTGGATTCTTTCTGAAAATAGGGAGAGACCTTCACAGAGTTGGAACTAGTTTTTGACCACTTTTTAGGTGGTTTAAGTTTTGTATCCTCACCCTCATTTACCACCACTTCTTGCACTCTTGAGGTTTGGAAGTAAGGCGAAACCTTTTGGACTTCCACATGTGCTATACTTTGCGCATTTTCATTTTTCTTTCTCCTCTTGGAAGAAACCATGTAATATGCTGCACTATTCTGATGCAATTTCTCCTCATTGAAGCTTCCACAGGTGCTTGGCGTCATGGCATGCTCCTCAACTAATTTCCTGCAGCTATCTCTAGCCAGAATGGAAGAATTGATAATGTTATTAATTGGGAAGTCTGGTGTAGTTTCCTTATGATATTTTTTCTCCTCATCCTTCTCTTGATCCACCACTTGTTTGTTCATAAAACTAGTTCGACTTGGAGAATGAGTTTGCACCTTTGTGACCATCTTATGTTTGTCATTCCGTGCGTTGGTCATGCTAACACCACCTTCTTTATAAACAAATTGTGAAAGCACATCCTCAAGTTTCAAAATCTCATTATAATTACATTGATTAGCCTTTCTTTGGTGATTGAACTCTGATTTGTCTTCCACATTCCTTTTGTTCTCCTTTACTACCTCGACGGCATTGACAGCACCAATTGTGTGACAGTTTCCCCTCTCCTTCTTCTTTTTCTTCTTCTTCTTTACAATGCCATTACCACCTAATATCTCCACTGAATTCACATAATCATTGGCTACACCACTACCAGTTTGTAATTCCATATTTTCATCTTTGTGAATGGGTTTTGGAGCGGTCACATTGCTGTTACTTGTACATTTATCATGTTCATGTTCATGTGGTCTCCTACTCCTCTTCTTTTTTATGCTGCTAATACAATCAGAAAACTCATTGTCAGATAAACCCACATTGAAATTTGTTTGTTCATTTCTCTCCTTTTTCTTGGTTTTATTCTCAGTTGCAGTCTCAGCTACAACATTCACAATGTCTAACTCTGAATTGGGAGAACAAGAGGTTGCGAAGAATATCTTACCCCTTTTTTCTCCATCTCCTCTTTGATTCTGAAAATATGGAGAAACTACCCGCTCCCGCTGTGCCAAGCGACGGACTTTCCTTGTCCTCTTGTGGTCGTCGGCATTGGCATACAAAAACCCAGTTGCAGATGAATCATCAAATTCAAGACCACCAGCACAACACAAAATGGGTCTTCTCTTTCCCTCACTCTTCTCCTTCATTGCGAATTCCTCATCCACTTCCTCATGGGTTAGGCTTTGAACAGGTCCACTGGAGACATAGAAATTCGCATAACCCTTACCCTCCCCTTTTTTCTTCTTCTTACGACCCACCGCATCTTCAATCAACGACGTCGTCTCATCCACTAACGAAACAGGAGGCAGAACCTGCTTTTTCTTCTTCTTCTTCTTCTTCTTTAGCGGCTCATCTTCTTCTTGCCGTGGGTGCAACTGTGAATATCGTTCCCTCTCGCCTTCCTCCATTTCCCAGTTTCTCGTCACAGCGGTTCAACTCCACTTCTGTATTCTCACCTCCACTTTTGAAGTTTTGGTGTTCAAAATCCAATCCAATCCAATCCGTTCAAAGTTCAATTCGATTCGATCGATTTCGATGAATTTGGCGAATTGGATTGGATCTCAAATTATAAAAGTGAAATTATTGAACGGAATTGCGAATTTCCGTGCGAAAATTGAATGAAATCCGGTCCAATATTGTATATATTTGGTAAACACATGTGAAAATATAAAAATTAATGAGTTATTTAAATCATTTGATAAAATTTTTTTTAATACATTATATAACATAACACATTTCTTTAATATATGAGATAATTATCAAAACACCCATTTTGGACTACCTTCTTCTTAAATAGTCCACTTATTTAATTGGGTTTTTAGGGGGTCTAGCTAATTTTCATCCGGCCCACCTTTTGTTTTCCCCCGGCCCACTTGTTTTTTCCGTCTCTTCTCCATTTGTCTGTCCGTGTCTTTCATTTCTCACATTTCAGATCTGACTCTCTCTCTCTCTCTCTCTGTGTCTCTCTCTCATGTGCTACATTCAGATTTCGAAATTCAAGCTTTGGGGTCAGCAATGGAGGATCTTTCGGAGATAGAGATTGGGACCTCTGTGGAGTTGTTCTAGAAGTTCGTGGACTTGCAGAGAGAGCTATTCCATAGCCAGATCGATCAACTCCAAAAAATCATCGTCACCCAATGCAACCTCACTGGCACCAATCCTCTCGCCCAATAAATGGTGCCTTTTCGAATTTGAACTACGTTTTGTGTTTGCTTGTCGAGAAGTTAGAGGAAAATATAGAAGGATTAGAATAATTAGCACAATTTTTTTTAATTTTCATTTTTAAAAACCAATTCTAATATTTTTGTTCTGTTTTTGTTGGCCACATGCAGGCAGCCAGTGCTCTTTCTATTAAATTGGTTAGTCTTGGAAGTAGAATTTGTATTGCTAATTATGCTTAATAATTGATGTTTTCTACTTCTTGAATTTGCTCCTTCAGCTACATATCTATTTGTTTTCTATTGTATGACACGGTTTGATCATTGTAAGCACCAACACCTTGCCTTATTCTGCAACACTTTCTTACCAATTGCAAGCTATTTCTTTTCTACCCATACTCACACTCAATGACTCAAATTACAGTCCACAACTTTCTTAAAATCCCATGGCCCCTTTTTTTTGGTTACTGCTATGCTTTGGTGCGCAGCAGCAAGAATAAGAGGGTCAAGATTAGTAAGGCCACAATGTGATTTTTTAATTCTTAATCTTTCATATTGGCAGGTGTGGAACTATGAATAAAATTTTAGAAGCTTGTCATATTTAGTACTCTGAATCTTATTGCCCTTTGGTCCATCAGTTTATACTCTTAGCATAAACTGTATATAGATATACACATGCATGCCTTATATTTTTGAGCTGACCAGTTATAGGGAACAATGGTCATGCCATTTGTTGAATCTAATTTTGATATAACTCAAGTAATGAAAGCCATGTTGCAAATGGGCCTCAAGCAATAAAACTTTCTGTTGTGCCAGAGGTTGAAGGCGCAGCCAAGTTAATTTGTTGAAGTTTACATTGTTGCATTGTTGCATGACTTCTCTCTACGTGTCTGTTGCTAAGAAAATAGGTAAAGTAGCTGGCCTAGTGTAAAGTTTGTAATGATCTATATAGCTTAGCACAACCAGTTTTGGAGCAAATAAAATAGGTGGTGATATGGTAGCAGAGAGAATATTTTTCAAAATAAATTTTGTTATGTATTTGATTTTCTTGATGGACCTTTTTAATGTGTTTGTTCAGTTTCTATACGTGTTACTCTTAGTAACAAACTATGGCGAAGGTTTCAATTCATACTATTTCATGTGTCTATTACCTAATTGTTACTGTATGACAGTAGCAATCAGGTATTGATATTGTTTAACAGTAACAATAGCGTGATATTATTACTCTGAATATTGTGATTTTTTATTATTACTTTGAATAGCTTGATATCAGCCTTTAGCAGTTGCTTTGACTTTGCCTTTGATTAACTAAATAAATTTCTTCATGTAATATTCAATTTCCTGATAGTAACATTAGATTCTAAGTATGTTCAGTATGTAAGCATTGGATTATAAGTAAAATACTTGATTGTTACTGTCGGGCAGTAACAATAATTTGGTTGTTATTGTCCGACAGTAACAATAATTTGATTGTTACTGTCCGACAGT
>QANT01008058.1:0-13210 GCA_003254885.1 Purshia tridentata | reverse complement strand
TTACCTGTTGCGAGGGAATTGCATAATTACAATTATACATACAATATCATGTAAGCCTCCCTTCGATGTATATTTTGGGGATGTGAGCAATCTTGGGCCACTCTTCCCCTCTCTCTCTCTCGCACCGTGGTGATAGCAAAGGGCAAGAAGAGATATGTAGATGAGAAAGAGAAGTGGGTAGCCCTTCATCTGGCAAGAACTGGAGCTCAGGGCATGTCACAATCGACAATTTTTCAAGAGAGTTGAGGCGTCCAATCCCCTGCCGTCCAACTTCTTAAGATTCAAACGATTGTACATCGAGAGTTGTGTGAGAGTGGTGGGTAGCAGGCCCTCCTCCGGAAATGAATCATCTACTACGTCTTCACAATCTTTGAAGCCAAGTGACAACCATGTAAGAGAGGTGAGTCTTGGTACACCCCACTGCATTCGGTTTGCCATCACTTTCTTGCAAGAATAGATCGCAAGTGATTTTAATTTTGACGGCAATCCCCCTTCCGGAAATGATTCCAATTCTGGACAATTTCTAATAGACAGAGACTCAAGTGACGGGAGAAGGGTGTGCATCTGTTCAGGCAGCGACCTCAATTTCTCACATCCACAGATTTCTATCTTGGTCAACTTGGGCGCCTCCAGCCAGATATTTCCAATGTAGTGAGGGATAGGCGTGTGGGGCTTTTAGTAAGGGACATATTAGTTTTCCACAATGTGAGTTTTTCAAGCTTTGGAAAATAGTCTAACGGTAATCTCGCAATTAGCTTGACACAATCGTGCAGAATAAGCTCACAAAGACTAGGAAAAACCCCACCTTCATCGTCACTACCAACATAAGACCATCTTTCCCACTCACACATTTCTGAAAACCTCAAAACTTGCAGAGATCTAAATGGTTTAATTACACAAGTATTTTCCCCATAAAACTCAGAACCTATCGACACCACTCCTTTTAACCCTCTAATACCAAGCTCTTTGAGGGCGGGTAGCTGCCCCAGGGGAGGCAGGAGGAAACAATTTACGCAATCCACAAGTTTAAGAGAAACTAGATTAAAAAGCTGTCCTAACCAACTTGGAAATCTTGTGCCTCCATAAGAATCAATTATAAACTCTTTTAGGTTTGTATGAGGTTGGAACTTCTCAAGCACTTCTCTTTCTCTTTCTTTTTGTGAATCATCATCAGTTACACTTGATCCCCATTCCAAAACTAGTTGACTCAAGTGATTCTTGTCCCTCATGATGTTGTCCTCCAAAGCATCCTTGGCATGAGTGAGATTACACAGTCCTGAAATACGAAGTGTTCCGCGCAAATACCGATGCTCCTTTAACTCCAAAATATCATGACCTGCAGTATGCTTGTCTAGCACAAAGTCACTTAAAATCCGGAGCTCTTTCAATTGTCCTATATGTGGTGGCATCTTTTCTAATTTATTACCCTCAATATCTAGATGGCGCAACTTGATTAGTCTTCCCAAGTCAGTTGGTAACTGAGTAAGAGCTTTACAATTGGACAACAATAATGTTTGTAAATTATACAAAGTACAGATTGTATCATGTAACTGTTGAATCAAAGTGTAAGATAGGTCCAAGTGCCTCAAATGATTCAAGTTGCCAATTGAATTAGGCAGCTTCTTCAAATCATACCCTGCCAAACTGAGCACTCTTAAATATTGTAACTTTGAAAAGAAATCATGTAGTACCTTGATGTCCAATGTTCGGAGCTTATGACCATTCCCATATTCTAGAGATGGGAGGAAAGTGCGCAAATATTTAGCTTCATATAAAGCCTCAAATTTCTCAAAGCCATGATCATCATTTTTTCTCATATATGAAAAATGACGAGTCTTGCTCACAGTGTTGGGTGAATCACTTTTCCCCCACCTAACACAAAATTCTCCAAACACAAACTTTGCCAAATCATGAATAAGATCATGCATGGTGAACATTGGCTCAACATAATGATCTACATGTTGAAAAAATGATCTTGCAATTAGTTCATCAAAGTAGCTTTCACCAACTTCTTCCACCATTTTCTTTTTTTTGGGTTGTAAGAGATCTTCAGCCTTCCACAATAAAATCAATTCTGATTTTTGAAATACATGATTCTTGGGATATATCGAACAATATGCAAAACAACGCTTGAGATATGAAGGCAAATGATGGTAGCTCAACCATAGAGCCGGTAGGATTTTACTCTCCACAGGCGAAAAATCCCATATTTCACTGTTCAATATATCTTCCCATTCCTCCATATTTAATTTAGAGCGTAATAGACCTCCAAGTGATTTAGCAACTAAGAAAGACCATTAGACTTTCTAGCAATTTGTCTTCCTATAACTTCAAATTTTGAGCGTGCACTATCAGTTGCATTTTCAAAAGCATGTTTCGCAAATAACAACCAGCAATCTTCTTCAGATATTTGCTTTAGATGGTAAGTTTGAAGAGTACCGCCCATCATAGATGCTACACCTTCATTGCGTGTGGTTACAATAATCTTACTTCCATTTACTCCAGACTCAAAAGGACGCCTTAAGGAATTCCAATCAATATAATTTTCATTCCATACATCGTCGTGAACAAAGAGAAACTTCTTCCCTGTCAAAGTCTCCTTCAGTCTACATTGAAGCATATCTAGATCCATCATATCACAGGGTTGTTTAGTTATTGACTCATAAATTGTTTTTGTTATCCTTACAACATCAAATTTTTCGGACACACAAACCCATGCTCGAATGTCAAAATGATTCGTCACTTCAACATCATTGTATATGAGCTGAGCAAAGGTGGTCTTTCCGATTCCACCCATGCCCACAATAGGAAGCACGCTTATGTTATTGCCAGTGGCGTCATCAGATAGCAATAACTTAATGAAACTCTCCTTCTCTTCATCTCTTCCATACACATTAGATTCTACCAAAGAAGTAGTGGAAGGTGGTAGTATGGTTTCTGATATTCTGGGTCTACCATCTGTTTTCAAATTAAGGGTATCTTTTTGTTTCACTATGAACTCTAGCATTTCAAGAATTTCCTCTATCCTGCAGTTCACCGTTGTGTCAGAAGCTTGAAACACAGATGAGAAGTGTTTTTGTACCTTATGTTTGATACTACTCCCAGATGATTCAGCTTTGAACTGCTTGCGCTTTAACGCCTCTGTCGTTATCTTGTCCAACAGGTCTTGAGCATGATAGACAGCATCTTTAAGCTCATCAAGCCACTTCTTCACTCTTGAGTCAGTGAGTTGCTTCGCCTCGGCATCTTCGACAACAGCATCAGCAGATAACAACGTGATGTCCAACATCTTCAGTAGTTTGTTGGTCTGTTTCTTTCCCCTTAGGAACTCCATAACCTCCCCAGAAGCCATCTTTTGAAATAAAGTAGAGAGAAAAGCTCCCCCAACAACCTCCAAAGCCATGATTAATTTCTTGTTAACTTGCAAATGGAATTGAGAACTGATGAGAAAGAAGGTAGTTCTGAAGAGAGCAAGCAAAAGCAAGGACGACTAATTTGGTTTTTGCTGCGTATGCTTGTGATGACTTCAGAGCATCAGTTCTTTGCATTGAAAATGAGGCTGATGTGAAGTCAAATTAGACAGAGAGACGATTACAATTAGTGGAGGACCTACCCATTAGTCAAAGAGTTGAAGGAACAAATTAGTGACACGGTTGGACCGGTTGGTAGACGAAAAGCGAACGAAACAATTCTCACTGGACACTTAGCTCCACTTACTATCTTGCTCTTTCTTTTATATGACACTTCTCTTTTTTTTTGGGTCTTTCTTTTATGTGACTTTTTCAACGCTAGTATTAACTTGAAGGAAACTTTAGGAAGTTAATGGGAAACTTTTGAACATAGTGGAAACTTTAGGAAGCTAACCGGAAACGGAAACTACATACACAATTCATTGTTATATTAATATTCTATCGGTGCCCATTTTTCCGTGTTTACAGGTTCGTTGTATTGTATCAGATTAATAAGCAAGCCTTAGATTTGGGCCAATTCTTTGTGGTCCCTTATATCAGCCCAAATTCCAGAACACTTATGTTTTTGGCGTACAATATCAGTAAACAGCCGCCAATAATAATCATGTCATTAGCAAACGACGACTTCATTTTGCACGAGAACATTTTCCATAAATAATTGGTATAGAACTGGTGAGTAGAAAACCCCAGAACTCTATTCAAGACTTAAAACACATGGTAATTGAAGATGAGAAACAAGAATAATTATGCATACTTCTAATAGCGAGAGAAACAACTTATTCTTACTCCATTTTTCAGAAAGTAATACACGACTCAAAACGAGGCTTTCGAGTTGTGTAACAGTGACGTGCCTACGGGTGATATGATCATCTTATCAAATAATAATCTTTCGCAAAGCAGTCAAAAAAGTTAAAGCCAAAACAGAATCCCATTCCACATTTCTTAGACATGATACAAATCATTCATACCTACATATATTTGGCAACCCGTGTGGGCCGTGGGGCAAACTGAGAAAGGATTCTCTGGGGGACGGCTTAGGCGCACCCCAGAATGTAAGAGATTACATTCTGTTTATCTATTTCAAACCTGAATCAAATCACACTTGGTTCCTGCCTCTTAACAAACTCCAGTAACTAAAAGCCAAAATCCCTCGACCAGAATCAATGACAATACGCTGACTTGCAGCAACCAAATTTCAGGAGCATCGTGTCATGTACAAACACCCATCTCTAGTTAGGAATAACATTGTTGCCGATGATCATGTAACTAGCTGTGACAGACCATTTTATAGACTCTAGAAGAACGCTTCTATTCTATCGGGAGAGAAGGCCATATGAGGGCAAGTCTTCCAGCCGTGTTATGTCTTCTTGCAGAAGCTCTTTTTCCAACTGCCGGCGTGTGGATTTCATCACTGTCTGTTAGGAACACAACGTAATTGGGGACAGAATGTTAGCAAATAAAATACCTACAACCAACAAGTGTGAAACAGAATAGCCTTTGCCCCAAACCCAAAAGTCAGTCTAGCCACCACACAAAGTGTGAAATTTCTACAAGATCACATCCGGAACCAAACACCACCTATTCACCCCAGATCTATTTATTGCACAAGAGGATATGGACTCATAACTTATGACGTTATCCTTTACCCGTGCATTTATAGCACTATTTTCACAGAATTTGGTGAGTTAAAGTTTATCAAAAGGATAGCTAATGTTAAAAGAAATGAATATAAGTTACTTTCTTCTTGAGGAATACATACATTGAAATCCATATATGATGCACGCATGGAAAGCCATTGATGGTCCATTAGCTTGAATGTGATGCAATAGATAAGGTCAAATGCTGATTCATTTTCTGTCAAGCAAACACAAATTATTATATTAAGGAAACACATGAAACAGCCTCTATTCAAGGAAAACTTTTGTTTTTAGTTACCTGCAAGAAACTTCAAGAAAGTTGCTCCCACAAATGTTCGTGGTTTAACTGCACATAGACCACACTGTTAGTGATGAAAAGCATTAAATAAAACAAGCCCAATTATTCATAAACAAAATATTCCAATTCATATTACTACTTTGCAAAGTTGTTCAAAGGTTCTGCTTTTCGAATTCACAATAACAACTATCACTATACTTTCGGGGAACTTTCACAAATTTCAAAAGGCAAGTAATGGAAAGCACTTTTAATGAGCAATAATTAATACTTTTATATCAATTCAGGTATTGTAGCATTCTAGGACAGTCTTAAGGTGAGCATGTACAACCCAGTGTCAGGAAAAAAAATTTGAATGGCTCAAATTATAACTGATAGGTGAAAGCAGATTCTGCAGTGCACTTAAATGCGTGTGGTGGAAAACAAATTGTTCATAAAAATGAACAAGAAATCCAGTTTTGAGTGAGCATGGTGCATTGTAGATTTAAAACTCAAAAGGCCCAACAAATCACAATATTCTAACAGGTTTCTATTGTCAGGTAATATTAAGATTCTTCAAAACAATGAACATAAATGAACAAGAAAAAATACCAACCTGCTTCAAGATCAAGCATCTGAATAAGCATGAATGTAATATTCACACCAGCAACAGCAAATGGGTATTCCCACACTGACCTATCACCTTCTTGCTTTCGAAGAAGATCCTGGAAAGATTTCTACAGTGAAAGTATTTGAAACTTTCAATGAGACACAAGTAAAAGGTGAAGTAGCAAAAGGCGAAGTAGCATACGATTCTTGAGGAAAATATTGATTGTTGTAATAAAAATAAACAGAAAGGTACATAAAGTAACACAATAAAAAGAAATTGTATGCTCTACAAAGATGGACAGAAACTATAATCAACCACACATTTATCTGCCACAGAACATACTGTACATGATATAATAAAACTACATAAACCTTTTCTAGTTCTCTTGCTAGCTATCACCTTTGTATGTTTTTCCAGTTTTCAACTAGAGGGTTGGAAGCAGAATACAAAAATCGAATTCAAGTCATTTTTTACCAAATGTCTTCTGATTTCAAGACACAACATATATATAGAGTAATTTTTACCTAGGCTATGAATAGATGTGTGGTGGTGTATCTCAATGCTATTGATCATGTTGACTTTACTGCATAGTCAATGCTATCAATGGCATCATGATGGTCGTGATATCCCACAGGTAAAAAAAATTTGTGTGTGTGGGTGCACAATTGTGTATATATGTTGTGTGTGTGTATATATATATATATAGAGAGAGAGAGAGAGAGAGAGAGAGAGAGAGAGAGAGAGTCTTACTGGGAAATTCCTCGCAAAGAACAACAAATTCTCCAATGATATAAAACCACCACCCCTACAGAAAATTCAAATATCAATTAGTAACCCATAAAAAAAAAAAAAGAGAGAACAGAGATAGCAACAAATTAGCTGTCCAAATGACAAAGGAGATCAGGCAAAAAGAAAATGACAAAGGAGATCAGGCCAAAGAAAACAACAAAGATGATACTTGGTATACCTAAAATCCGTTGATGGATCCTTCCCTTGCCAACCCATTTCTTTCCATTGCTCAGATATTAAACCACGAAGCTCTTCTTCAGGATAGGCAGCATTCCACAAGGCCCTCAAAGCTTCCTAGATAAATTAGAGACAGAAAAACCATCAGACTAACTTATCTAAATATGATGATGACCTATCTGTGTAAAGGAAGATTGAAAATCATTCACATTCACCCCACAAACACAAACATGTGACTCATATTGTAGAATCAGAATATATACCTGATGCTCAGGGATTGAACTGTCATAGTTAACATCTATACGGCTCTGTAGTCTCAGCAAGCATTCCTCCTGAGAGAATCCAAGCAAGACAAAGGGCATAACAATCATACCATGGACATGTAATTGATTCCACAAAAGCATTTTTTTGAGTACTATAGATATAGGTAAGCATTTATATACAGATGTTGGCAACTAGAGCAACAAAGTGGAACCTGAAAACAAAGTTATTGCATCTTCCAAAAATTCTGCAATTGTTATATTAGATACTTTCCAGTGACATTATCATAATGGTGGGCCATAGAACTAAGTATCTAAACCACAACTGACAACCCAATCAGCCTAACAAGTATAACTTTCTGACCCTTCGAAGGTTCTTTAGGGCCATATGTACTCCAAGGATACAAAACAATAAAGATCTTCTATGACTATAATCAGCATGAAAACCAGATTCGTTTTCTTGATTATTTCTATCAACATATAACAGATTTTTGTAATGGTCTAGAATCCCCGAAAGCCTCTTCCCACAAACCCAAATGAAGAAACCAGCAAAAACTAAAACACAAAAGGTAGACCAAGGCATCACTTCAGAATGTAAGGTAAAGACGTAAGAAAAAGATCAAACAACAGTTCATTTACCAGTGCTGATGACAAACCTTTAGCAACTGAACAGTGAAGAAAAAGCAGCAGCCCAATTTTCTGGACAAATCACTAAGTAATAGAGAAATAGTAGAGCTTGGTTAACCAAAATAACTATGCATCGGTATTGAGAACAGAGACCTCCTGATATTTTAAGATTTTTAAAGATATTGACAGCATCACATCTCTTTGCACAACCATTAAATAAGTAAAAATGCTATGGTAATCAGATTAGCGTCAACTGGTCAGATATTCAAGGTACCCAACAGCCCTAAAAGTTCATGCAGAACAAAAAAAAAGAATTTAGACAGGTTAAATTTATATATCAACTCTTTGCATGAAATCCATGTGTGATAAATAAATAGGATGTTACGTACCAAAGGTATGTTTGTCATTCAGGAAATTTTTGTATTTATGCAAATCATTGGAGAAAGGACAAGCATTCCCCTTATGAATACAATTTCATTTCCTTACAAATTAAGGTCTTATATCCAAAAAGGAGAACCAACCAACATACTCTAATTGACAGGTACAGTTTATACAATTGCAAAATGTTACCTGGACAGGGGTTAAATCAAAGGAAGGACGAGCATCACTCTCTCTTCTCTGTGCACACACACAAGAAAGACCTCGGCCAAGCCATGCTGCTGACCCTGCCACAACCTCAGCTGTAACAAAACAAAACCACCCAATAATAAAATAAGAGTTTCTAAATTCTCAAAAAAAAGCTGTATGTACTTTCAAATGGTTGCATAAAAGTTTACAGACTCAAATTATCAATTAATGTTTCTTCATCTCCCATCCTGGGGGTAAAAAAAATCCTCACAGTTCATGCACAACCCCACTTAAATACTTCAAGCTCAACTCTTTAGAATACTGTGATAACTAACAATGGTTGTAAAGTTTCTAGAACATGACAGATTTTAAGATCTGCAAGTGTTTCACTCAAGCCACCAACCATAGTTTGCACAAATAGAGCAGCTAAACTACTGCAATTACTATACAATAGGCACTCTGCTTAAAACTGCTGATAGTATTATTAAATAGCAAAATAATTATGTAGAAATATAAATAATAAATAATATCTGTCGCACCCATGGGGCCTGAATGTGAAATGAAACTTGAGCCCAATACTTCATAGTCAAGGAATTTCGAAGAAACAGGCACCAACGGCATATGATAGTACAAGTGCAAAATGATAAACAGCTGTGAAAGCTAAATCAAAACAAAACCGAAGAACAAATAGTTATGGCTCCACAGTCCACACTAACAAGATTATCAAGTAGCAAAATTCGTATAAAATGCTGGCTTCTAATCATCAGCACCATAAATTCCTATAAAAATAGATAAAATATGCAAAACAGGGAATCCGGTGTAGCAGAAAAGAAATCAAACTTCTCCATAAATACACATTGATGAAATGAATTTATTCACCAATTTTTGCATACATTTTCTCCATGTCAGCTAGAAAGCTCGAAATAATTGAAAAAAGAAGCTCGATTACTAATTTTACATCTATTTTTCAAAACAAAAATCAAATAAACTAAAATATTTAAATATGCATGCAGAAGTGAGAGAGAAAGCAATTATGTGACAAATCAATGTTTCAATTCAGCCAACACTCGCATACACTAAAATCAGAATAAATTAAAAATAATATAAAAATAATACAAAAAATTTAAAAAAAAAAAGTGAAAGTTCAATTAATTCACGCACCACAGCAATTTAGAATATCAGAAAACATCAAGTAAGCGATAACTTCAGCTACAATCCGAGCTCGATAGTCTCGATAGCAGATCTAAGCTCCGATTTTCTTTTCTTTTTTGTTTTAAGAAAAAGACAACTGCTGGAAGAGATAAAGTTTTAGAGAGAGAAAGAATTCTCTTTCTATTTTTGGTAGAGAGAAAGTCCTCTTTCTAAGAGAGAGAGAAGAAGAAACAAAACAAATAGAAAAAAAACGAAGGAAAATAGAGACGAGAGAACAAGTAAAAGTACCAGAAGTTGAATGGCAGGTATTGCCACGGTCGAGACCTTGAGAAATCCTCCTCACAGCGACAAACGAGCCTCCTCCTCTATCGTCCATAGTGCTTCACCACCACACCATAAGCACGAATCCACAGTCCGATCGACAACTCGCCGGAAACTCTCCGAAGCCTGCAATGCAGCTGGAACCGGCACCGCGCCGCCGGAACCGAAGAAACGAGAACCGGAGCTTCTGGCTCTTCGCGGAACGCGAGGAGAGAGCTCGATCGAAAGAGAAGGAGCGAAAAAGAGAGGTGGTGGAGACGAAGAGGCGAAGTGGTTCTTGGAGGAATGGGAGAGAATCTTGAAGAAATAGCTAGGGTTTGTAGAGGATCTGGTACTCGGATTCCATTTGAGAGTCGGTTACCAGCTCATCTCTCTCTATCTATCTTTCTCTCTTTTTCTGTGTGTGCTGTGAGCGAGAAAATGTTCGGTGTGATGGCGTTGGCGTCGTTTTGTTTGTTTGTTTGGAGAGAAAAGAGGGAGGGGAATCGGAGGTTACGAAAAAGAGTATTATTGTGATTATTTTTTGTTTAAAATTTAATTATGAATTTATGAGTAATTAATTAGGTAAGGTTGTAGTGCCGGCTGTGTCTGTTTTCACTCTCTCTCCGAGTCTCCGTCTTAAATTCTTAAAATCTTTGGGGGTTTTATTTTCGGGAGTAACGGAATTAGCAATGATGGTGACAGAGTGGGGTCAATTAAATCGGTTGAAACTGGGAACTGCTATAGCGGGAAAAACAAACGTAGTTAGATTTTTTTCTTTTTTTTCTCGAAGAGTTCGTAATTAATTAGAGAATTTTTAAGTACATATCCCATTATTTCTCAATGTTTTTTAAGGGTTAATTACAAAGTACCCCTTCTAGATTTATTGTCATTTTCAATTTCCTCATAAAGTTTTAAATTTTTTAATATGGTACATATAGATTTTAACAACAATGCTACACTTACCACATTTTTATACTATAATTTTATACCATATTACGTGGCAATTTACATGGTATTAATATATTGGACACTAGAAAAACATAAATAAAAACCCTAAAAATAAAAAAATACCCTGTCATTATAATAATGACACGTAAAATGGTATAAAAACATAATAAAAATAACATTATTGAGATTTTAATTTAAGTCAATGTACTACATTGCCACCTTTTTGTCAATGGTACATATATAATAATGTTATTCTTATCATATTTTTATACTATGTTTGTTGTACCATATTACATGTCATTATTATACTGGCAAAGTATTTTCTTATTTTTAAGGTTTTTAGTGTTCAATGTATGAATGCTATTTAGTTTGCCATATAAGATGGTATAAATATGTGGTAAGTGTAGCATTGTTAATACATATATATTAAAAAATTTAAAACCTTATGAGGGAAATTGAAAGTGACAATAAACCTGAGAGCAGTACTTTGTAATTGGCCTTTTTAAAAATTTTATTTTAAAGGGTGTTCATATTTAACTCCAACTTTTTTATTTATATCCCCGACACTTTAATGAAGATATAACTTTCTAATTCTAACCTAATGTAAATTGTCTTTTACGGACATAACATTGCTTTATAAAATTACTAAGCAATAAGCCATTGAATACTAAGTAGTGTGTTCGATAGTCAACTACCAAACAGTTTTATAAAATTATAAATAAAATCTTTGGCATTGTAGCACCCAAACTCTCTACACATGTTAAGTCATACAACACTGGACATCCTCATAAATATTCGGTGAATTAGGGCCGAACAAAACCTAAATTTTTTTTAAAACCCTTTCCATTTTTTTCGAATTCGACATTAAATAGTTATGATTCAAACCATTTCAACCTAGACACGAATTATATAACAAATAACTTACATTAAAAGCCATAAATCTAATATTTGATTAACGAAAGATATATTTGGGTGTGGTGTTGATTCTTGGTGGTGATGCAGTTGGATCCCCTTTTTTGGTGATGGTGGTGGTGGAGATGGAGTTGGTGTTTACTTGGGGTATAGAATGCAGAATAGGTTGGGTGTGGTGTTGGATTAGGAAGGATAATTTGAAAAAACTTGTTGGGCATACAAATAAATTTTTTAATTTTTAATTTTTTATTTTTAGTCGGTTGTGAAGAGTGTGTTGGCGATAGAAATTAAAAAATTGGATTTGAATTCCATCACCCTACTTTTAACTAACAAATTTAAAAACAAAATAACGTTATCACAACTGATGATTTAGTGAAAATATCCTAATTATCTTTTAACCTTTGGTTATTGTCATGGTCCATACACACTAATATATATCAATGATTTCTTTCAGACAAAAAGGAACAAATGAAGATAAAATGAAAGAGCTCGTAAAAATAAAATAAAAAATTGATGGTATTCATTCCGAAATTCTTTGGATAATTAGTCATCAAATGTAATATAGTACGTGTACGTGCATGTTATTGGGACACCTCAATAGCATATGGTGGCATAGTATTGGGTAGTCGTACCATATCTACGTCATACGACTTACCCATGCAAGAATTATTTCATGACTAGACATAGGTGGGAGGCGAGAGAATAACTAAAGAAAAAGGCGTTGCATTGAATAAGGCTTAGTTTGGTATTGCTGTGAAATACAATTGCTGTGAAGTAAAATAGCTGTGAAACAAAACAGCTGTGAAGTAAAGTCAGCTAAGTGTTTGGTAAACTATGTTTTCAAAACTGCTGTGCAGAATGAAGGCGTTTGGTAAATTGTAATACAAAATTGCTGTGACTGTTTATAATTACTAAAATAGACATAATGTTGAAAATGTTTTTAACTTATTTGTTTGCGGAAAAAATGGCATTTTACTAGTTTATAATTTTTTTAATGTTTTTAACTTATTTGTTTGGAGAAAAAAATGACATTTTACTAGTTTATAATTTTTTGTGCACAAAACAAAATTATTAAATAAGTATGCATATTATTTTTGTTGAAATATTTTAATTTTAATGTTATCAATAAAATATCATGATTAATAATATCAAGAACAATAAAAATAAAGAACGTACGGTGAAATATGTTGGAATATTTTTTCTGAATTTGTAAAAACATTGAGGATATAGTGGGCAAAAAAAAAATTTAAATATGGCAGCCTACAACTTTCACTCACTACAGTTTTGAAAAACAGGTTTTAATTTGTAGTGGGTTTCTGTAGTGAGTGACCTTAAATTGTGAGTCACTACAGTTTTTAAATTTTTACCAAACACCAAAACTGTTGTGAGTGACCTAGAATTGTCACTCACTACAGTTTTTGGGTGTTTCATTGCAATCCCAAACGGAGCCTAATACCTTAATACTTTTTTATTTTTGATTAAGG
>QANT01008056.1:0-10546 GCA_003254885.1 Purshia tridentata | reverse complement strand
TGATCCGATCCGATTTTGTGGATATCCGAACTTGTAGATATTCGAATTTGTGGATCGGATATGGATAATAATTTGTGGATCGGATAACCGATCCGTGTGCACCCCTAGGTAAATGCGGCAACAATCAAAACAATGTGATTGATTGTTGGTTTTAATTTGCAAATCATTTTGGTACACCTGGCATTTTCCTTTAGGCTTTTGCACATATTTGGTTTCCTTAGGAGAGTGCCAGTGGGACTTTTCTGGGCCGAAGTATCTATAGTTCTGTTATGAGCCTGATCCATTTGGTGCTATGATGTGTGGCACTGGTCTTTTAAGCAGAGCCTGTTTATATTATGGGCCTGGTCTATTGTCCATTGAATTTGCCAAGTTCAACCCAGGGTTGACTGACTTATTGACCTACAACGAGAAACTAAACAAAAAGCAAAACATATAATGTTGGGAAGACCATTTTTCGACCTCTATCTATGTTTTCGATTTGTCTATTTTTGGTAGCCAATTAGATCAACCCGGGGTTGACTGACTTCTTGACCCGAAAACTAGAAAGCAAAAGGCAAAAGATAATGTCACGCATTAGTGTAGCACAATAAACCCGCCAGGGTTCACATTACAAATCCACAATGGATATATACCTAGCATTTTCCAAAGCAAAAGCAGATTATAACAGCACGGCTTTTGGGAGGACTGAGGAGCTACCATTATAGCAATAAGCACGAAATTAAGAGTGTTCTTCCTGGCTTGGAATAACTTTGACGCTAGGGTCTAATTTCTGCTTTAGATAAATTATTTAAAGTGCATTCAGTCACATAGTCATGGCCAAGGTTTTAAATATTCCAATTTCTGATCCACTAATGAGTTTTTTTCTTGACTAATATCATCCACGAGCTCTGTTCCTAATATTGGTAGTTTTTTGGTCATTTCTTGAAGACTAGACTGAGATGGTGTTAAACCCAAAACACTGATGGTTTGTTACCTTAAGAAGTTGCCAAGGAACAATAATAATCTTTGTTCATAGTTCAGATTTAGCTTTTTACCATCCACCCTTTGCATATTGGCTTATTTTTAGGGGAAATGAATTATCTGCTATTACTTTACTTATTTTTGTTTCGTTACAAGAAAAAGTCTGATTAGCCACTTAGAGGTATTTGTGCTCTTTGGCTAAAAAAGTACAAAAAATCATGTACATAAATCTATATATTACAAATTTAAGGGTTGTAAACCAGTTCATGTCACTTTATATCCCTTTAAAAAGTGTGATAAATTAATCTCTGTTATATTCGTACATTCTTAAATTGAATAATACACAACTACAGATAAAAGTCAAGTAAAAATAAGTGACATATAACTTATAAGCACAAACAACTAACTAAACATTAATTAATTTATATATTTGCATGCATATTAATTAACTGTCTTGAAATGTTGGCATGACCTGGTAGAACAAGTCCATACCAGGATCAATATTATCATACAAGGATACATATGAATATGACCCAACTGGTGACATAATTATAATGTCCTCCTGTACTATAAATGGTTCGCTCCAAAAGTCCCCAGCAGTACTGCCCGTCGTGGATTGATCGAATTCTGATGTCGATTCTGATGATGAAGCAGCCTGAGCCAGACTATCTTCACCAGAAAGTAGTACTGTTTCTGTTTCTGGGGACAAGGGAGAGCTTTCCAACATTTGGCCATGTACAGAATTAGAAGCATCATTAATATGATTACTTTGCTCATGATCTTCTAATTGATCTTTAATTTGGGTATTTTCAGATGAAATCGTTGGATTTTGCTGGTTTTTCATAATGTTCTTCTTAATTATGGTGTGCCAATGATTTTTTATCTCATTGTCTGTTCTTCCTGGTAATCTTGCAGCAATCACTGACCATCTGCATATATATATATATATATCAGAGAATTATATTCATTCATTCATAATTAAGGTTGATGAATTGAAGAAGAAATCAATAACAATTATATGTGCTTACTTATTCCCAAATTCTTGATGTAATTTGATGATCAAATCATCTTCTTCTTGAGTGTAGTTTCCCCGTTTTACCCCTGGTCGAAGGTAGTTCTTCCATCTTAGTCTGCAACTTTTCCCACACCTTGATATACCTGTGAATTGATGTGAATTAGTTAATGTGATCCACCATATATATGCAAATTAAAACTACCAAAACCACATCAATAGTAATTACTTATTAGTTATTAATTAAATGAAGAAATTTTATGTGGGTACTTACCAGCATATTTGGGAAGTGCACGCCAGTTCCAATGGCCATGGCTTTGAATATAAGCTATTAACTTCTTGTCTTCTTCTACACTCCATGCCCCTTTCTTTAGTCCGCTGCTTTTGTCATAGAAGGGGGCTCTAACCATCTCCAACGATGTTAACACTTTGCTCTCTGATCTCTCTCTGTTTCTTTCTCACTCTCAAAGTCTCAAGTCAAGTTTAATTTCTATGTAGCTATCTAACATCACACTATGCTTCCAGGTATTAATTTATACTACTCACAATTACACTATGACACTCTGGCTTAATTGAAGAGGGCCAATTGGCTCCTTAAATTTTAATATTTTACGAACGATGATGACAGTACCCAATTATTATTATTTTGCAAATACTTGGGTGCACTCAATGGTGTCCCTAAACATTTACTTCCTCTCTCAAAATTTTCCTTTGCTTAATCAACGACTGATTGTTGGTAATAAGATTTAAACTGGTAACTTTATCTCACAAAACAAACTAAATACTATTAAATCAAATGATGATTAATCTCGATAATACCCAGTTATGTTTCCCAAGTTAATAATTGAGTTGAATTACTCTCACTATATATCAAAAATAAATCAAAAAATAAAATAGGAAAAGAAGAAAAGACCCTTCAAAGATAAGTCTTTAGACCTTGGCCCCAAAAAAAAAAAAAGATAAGTCTCCTTACGTACATAAATTAAAGACTGAAGGCCCAGTATAAAAGGTGCACAGTAAATGCTTTTTTGTTTTGTTCTTTGAGAAAAAAAGGCATTAAATGTTGATAAAATAATACTATATATCAGAGTGGACAGACAAGGTGACTTTATAATGAGTCACGTTAAACAAGTAGTAGAGGTCAATTAATTGCTATAGGAAAAGTGCTGCATTTTAGAACAATCCTCTAATTGATTTAATTAATTTTATCTAGATCTTTTTTTATTTGGGTCAGAAATTTACCTAGACCAATATGCCCTTCTTGGTGATTTCCTGCAAGAATTTTCTCAAATTATGCTCATCCCAACATCTATAATTAGAAATTTAGAAGTAAATTATATTGCCCATTAACTATATCAATGATTATTAATTACGATACCTAGTTAGAATTGATTATTAATTATTATTATTATTTTTTTTTTGCCACGAGAATTGCTTATTCGTTAAACACACATTTTATGAAATTCGTTTATTTGGTGATATCATACCCTATCAATGAGGCCACATTACCCACATCACACATTCTCAATTAATTAGGTTATGCACATTTAGCTATAAATTTTGGTTATTGCCAAAGTTGAATCTTGATTTTCACCAAGGATTAATTACAAATACCCAAATTAATTGTCAATGGTTCTTTTGTTTAGTGGTAAGATTGAGATTTTGAGTTCAAATCTAATCATCTCTACTTGTTAATAATAATAATAGAAAAGGTTAAATTAATTGTCTATTAAATTATAATAATTTATTGAGACGTTGCTTCTATGAAGGACAACATATATTACGACTGCAAGTGACGTAGAAGTAGTGATGTCATCAACGTTACGTTGGACCACAAGAAACACGTTACTCTCCACAAAAAAGATAACGTGCAACGGTGCAACGGTGCAAGGAGACAAAAAAAACAACAGTTTAGTTTTACTTTTATACGGATTCACCACACTGATTGAAATTTAATTAATTCTCGTAGGTTTAAAAGCACGTGTACACGTCAAGTCAACAGAAATTTCCTCGAACAAATATACTTTATATATTTTTTCTTTAATATCAAGAAAGAAACCTATATCAATAATATTAAATAACTAAATGTGATCTGATGATGTGGCTGAATAAGATTGGTTCGCGGCATTGGATCTGAAGCCCAATAATCTCAACACAAAAAAAGGCCCATTTTTCTAATAAGACAAGATTTTTGTTGAACCAAATTAAGTATAGTACTGTAGAACGTGAAATGTGAAGTGTGGGCCGTGTGGTGCTGCTCCTTAAATCAGGGCGAGACTGTTTTTCTTTTTGTTTTTTTGTTTTTTCTGTGACGGGGGGTCTACTAGTCATTTTGCTCTCATTTTATCATTAAAAAATAAAACCTCATTTTCCATCTTTGTAGCCACCTAGTTCGACCCAGGGTTCACTGACTTATTGACCCCCACAAACTAAAAATCAAGCAAAAAAGCAAAAGAAGATAATATACATTACAATATATATGTCAGGCTGCTAGGGTTTACATTACAATCTGGTATATTTCAAAGCAAAAGCAAAAAAGCTTATGTGAGAAAAGGAGCTTCCCAGTTTGGATTTGGTATAATTACTTTGGCGGTAGGGTCTAATTTGTGCTTTGGATCAGCTTCTTAAATTTAACGTAGGTTTAGTAACTTAAATAGTCTAGTCTTGCCCAAAAGTTCAAATGTTTTTCCAATTTCTGACCCACAAGTCATAATCTGTTTCTTGACTAATCTCGCATATAGGCACGACCACTATTTCAAATAGGGATAGTCGTTGGTCATTGCTTGGCGAGAGTAGACACCTTAAACCCGGCCAAACATGTCGTGTTTCTTGGTGCAGCAAATCAAAGAAATTGTTTGCCATATTTCAATATTAAATATATGGACTCATTCATATTAAATTACGTACTGTTACCTTAAATTAAGTTGCTAAGGTAGAATAATAACTTTTTTAATTTAGTCCTAGTTTCTGATAAGACGTGACTACTTCTCTGAAGCTTCCTGCTTCAATGTTTAAATTAAGGCTTTTTGGCTTCATTTTCAGGGAAAATGAATTAAGACTAAAGTCGAGTAAAAAGAAACAATATAGAAAAGTTAACAAAATATATACTTACATGCCACCCATTTAGGCACCAAGGCATATATCAACATCTATCGACAAAATTGGAAAAGCATTGGCTGCATTCGCATCCAAGGTTAATTAGATGCGTTGCATGCGCATCCAAGGTTAATTAGATGCGCTGCATGCGCATTTGCGTCAAAAAAGCGGGTATACAAATTATAGAATATATCAATTGGACAGATAGATACCCTTTTTTGCTTGTTAAAGTTATAACCCGTATCGTTTAGTTTCCACAATTCCTACTTTATTATTAATTATAATTTATACCAACATATAACAACATAATAGTCAGAAGTGATCGTAATTATTCACGGTCAAGATGTGCACAACCACAACCACAACAATCCAACACATGATATGATGATCTATTTTATGGATATATAAGCGTTGACTTAAGCGACTAAAAATCAAGTTTAAGTAAGGGAAAATTTATTTAATAGTTAGATTTATTGTGAATTGTGATCAAGTAATTAAATTTTGAAAAAGATTTTCGTTAGATTTAATTGTGATCAAGTAATTGTTAGATTTAATTTTTTTTCGTTGCCGAAATTTTGTCAAAATTGTCAAAAATGAGGACCAAGGAAATTTTTATACGATTCCATATATTTTTCGAGAAAATTTTCAAATATTTCGGTAGCAATTTTGATTGTTTCTTATACTGCTTGGACAAAGTTTTTGAAAATTTCAATGTAAATTAAAATAAATTTTCAACATTTTTCATTTTTCATTTCACATTCTCTCTCTTCTCTCTTTACCCACTAGCTTGTTTCGCCAATCTCGGCCACCTCAAGCCTCCTATCACCAAATTTCTTCTTGAGTTTTCCTTCCCTTACTATGGGCTTTCATTTTCTTAATGTTTGGTTTTTCAATTTTTAAGAATTTGTAAAATTGAAATTTTAAAGATTTAAACCCATTTTGGATCTAGCTTTAATTGACCAAAATTAAGGTTTTTTCTTCAATTCGAGTGTCAAACATGAAAGGTGAACTTGATTTTGGGTTGAATTTGAAATTTCCAAGTAAATTGCCGCCGCTAGTGGTGGTGGGTTAGTTCACTTTGGACCCAATCCAACCCTACTTATGGGTGATTATTCTAGAGAAGTATCATGAGGTGATTATTTTTCGTAATACACATACTTTACACATGAGGATACCAAAGACAATGAATATTTTAAATATATATATTTATATAACAAACGAGTCCATCGAGTACACTATCAAATCATGCATAATTAAACACAAAAGAGGTAGCTAAATAGATATCAGATCTATTGACTTGCATTATTAATTAAGTTAAAACAACTAATTATTGTCTTGGCATGTTGGCATGACCTGGTAGAACAAGTCCATACCATGATCAATATCATAGGCGAACGATGCATATGACATAATAAATCCCTCCGGTACATCCCTGTCCCAGTTCAAGTTAGCTGCTGGAGAGTTACTTTGGATCATATCCGTACACAGAGTACTACTCATGTCCTGTACAAATGGTTCGGTCCAAAAATCTCCACAGCTGTACAAATATTGATCTAATATTTCTGAGGTTTCTGGTGAAGCCTGTAGACTATGATCTTCCTGATCAGAATTATTAATGCAATATTTCATGGCAGATATAGTAGGTGGTTCATTATAGCTCAAAGACGAGTGTTCAGTACTGGAAAGAGTTTCTGGGGACAACGGAGAGCTCTCCAAAATTTGGTGATTAAGTACTGAATTAGAAGCATCATCATAATTATGGTGTAATTGGGTATTTGCAGATGACGTTGGATTTTGCTTCTTTGTCATGCGCTTCTTAGTTATGGTGTGCCAATGATTTTTTATCTCATTGTCTGTTCTTCCTGGTAAGCTTGCAGCAATCACTGACCATCTGCATGCAGAGTCGACATATACATAATTATATGCCGCGATCAAGAAGAAATGATCGAATTATATAAAATTAAAATGTCAGATAGATGCATGCATACTTATTCCCAAGTTGTTGATGTAATTTGATGATCAAATCGTCTTCTTCTTGAGTATAGTTTCCCTTTTTTACCCCTGGATGAAGGTAGTTCACCCATCTTAGTCTGCAACTTTTTCCACACCTTGATATACCTGTGAAAGTGGATTAATTAATTATATGATCCATCATATTATATGAAGATTACGAAGTAGAAGTAGTGTTAGAGGTTCGTACCAGCATCTTTGGGAAGTTGGCGCCAGTTGGCGGGATGGCCATGCCTTTGAATATAGTCTCTTAACTTATTGTCTTCTTCAACACTCCATGCCCCTTTCTTTAGGCCACTTCTTTTATCATAGAAGGGGGCTCTCACCATCTCCGCTCAACACACTCCTCTGATCTCTCTCTCTCTCTCTCTCTCTCTCTTAAGTCAAGTCAAATTTTCTAGGTAGCTAGCTCAAATTTATACTCGATCTGCTTGCAGTTGTTAATATATACTACTCACAACGACACACTCTGGTAAATTGAAGATGGCCAATAGCTAGCTACCTGGCTCATTCCTTAAATAAATTATTAATAAATATTCTTGTGGATGTTGATAGTACCCAATTTTCCCAGTTTATTATTGAATTGCGTTACCTTTTAGTTTTTACTATATATCCAAAAGATCAGACAAGAACTTAAGCAGGAAAAGAGAAAAAGGCCCCTTCAAAGATGGATCTTTTATTTAAATATGTATATATACACATAAAATTAAACAATGAAGGCCCAATATTGAAGGTGCATTGAAATTTCCTTTATAAGCGTAAACACCGGAGCGAAATTTCGTTGAAGTATACAACTGTTTATGCATAATGAGATGTGGTATGTGGAATTTATTTTATATTGTAGTTTGATGTTTGGAACCGTAATTCATAAAATCTCTATACGTAAATCTAATTGTGATTAAATAAGTAGATAAAGATAGTAATTTACGTAAATATTTGAAATGATGATCATTTAATTAAATGATAAATGATTTTTGATTTGTCAAAATTTATAAAAATGTTTGAATTAAAATTTACAAAATAGAGGGTTTCAATTATCGACCTACAATGCGGACATTGCGGAGTGAGTTTTACAAATCAATGCGGACATTGCGAAGTAGTTTTACAAATCATACCTTATTATACTTAATATATATACATAAACCTTACTTTAAGCTTTCTCATATAAATAGATAAAAGGTCAAGCTAGAAAAACTTTAGTCCAGCTTCTTTTTTATGTAATGTGAAATGGTGGAAAAAAGAAAAAGAAAAAGACAAAGGAAAAAATGAAGGGTGCAACATGAAGATTTCCCAGTGATCGATCCTAGTTCACTCTAGCCCAATGCATTCATGCTGTTATGATTGCACCTTTTGGTTTATCTTTCATCTTACAATATTTAGCTTTCAATATTTATTGAACACACTAGCTATTTAATTTAATGTCAGCGCCGTCCCAATTGCCATTTCAACCCTCATATTTTCAAGTTCATGTAAGTGTGAAAAAATATTAATCCTTTTAAACATAAAATAGCTGGAATTTGATTCATTGATTATTTAAAAATGAAGATGCTATAATGTTTTGACAAGAAATCTTGTCAAATTTGAATCTTGGTTTTTACCTAAAGGCTAAAGCTTGATCAATAATAGCCAGGTAGCTAACTATCTATTCAAGATGAGGAGGACAGAGATATAGATAACATATTTTACAAGGTGATATGATCGATGGCAGTACATAAACTTTTATCATGCATATATGCAAATGCCTAGATATTCATAATAATTCACAATCAATAATTACAAAAGCTTTAAATGCATTAAATATTAATTTGATGACACCTACATCTATGTCATTATGCTCTCATGAAGGACAACATGTATTACGACTGTAATGACGTAGAAGTAGCGATGTCATCAATGATTCAATTTGTTGGAATGGAACCAAGAATAGTAATTAAGATCTCAAAATTGTCTGTGTGCAATTTTCTTTGGTTTAAATTGTCTGTTTGCGGAAATCACAATGATTGTTAATTAACACCGACGAAAACGTGCATGGTTGGAGAAAAACAACAGTGTACTAAACGGATTCACACTATTAACTTAGAAATATAATTTTAGGCAAAATTAGTTGTGACTTGCATCTCATGTCACTTTTCTCAAAATATTTGTTCCGTAATACAGATTCGAGAATAGAATAGTTTATTTTTTTAATCAGTCGCGTATTAAAGATTATATTAAAAATCAACTTAATCAAAAATTATTTAGTTGTATGACTTTTATCAAATAAATAAAATAAATGTATCCTTTGTATTTAAGAGTAGTTTATTTACCAAACCCAAATATTGCCCCATCAATTTTTATAAGTTTAAAAGCACTTGTACCTCTAATATGAATGGAAATTTCCTAGATGGTATGTATTTTTTATTATTAATTTAGGGAGTGAAAGCTCGAATTTGAGATTTATCCGACATTTGCTATATATAAAAAATTATCACAAATTAGTATGTAACCTTCTATAATATTATCATAACTTTGAAATCCAAATTAAAACAATAGGCTAATTGGTCCATTTTGGCTGCACAAAATTAGATATTTAATTGGGTCCATTAGCTTTAAGTTACTCATAGTCCAAAAAATTAACCAAAAGCACCAAAATGTACAAATTTAATTTTCTACTAATTATCAACTCTCCCACAACACAACCACAAATTTAATAATCAGATAATAGTAACCCACCATAACCCAACAACACTATGACATTTTAATCATAAATAATTTCAATTTCACTTGCAGTTTCAATTTTCATTACAGTTTTAGTTTCACTCGCAGTTTTAGTTATGAATAACATTTTTATAAAGTTGTAGTTTTAATTGTCTAACATAATTAACAAACTCAAAAAGTCACATTTACAGTTTGCATTCTCATTTTACAATTTCAATTCACAGTTTCAGTTTGTATTTTCATTCTTAAAGGGCATAACTAAGAGAAAAAAAAAGTGACCTGATTATTAATAAACTAACCTAATTGTTATATTTTACTAAGGGTATTACACGTTAAAAACAAGGGAGGCGATTTTCGCACTCCCATTTTCTCCAGTTGCACTTCTTCTTATTTTTTAATTATTTTTATAAATTTTTTATATTTATATTTCCAAATTTATCCTTTATAAATTTTTAAAATATTTTTCTCTTATTTCTATCTCTTTCAGCATGTTTTCGTTTTCTATCTATTAACAAATCTGGATCCTTCCCAATACTAGTACAATTCTTCTACTTTTATATTTATTTTTTTTTGTCTTGAACAATTCCTCTACTAATTAAACTTATATAGGTTGATTTGTTTTTGTTTTTTTANTTTTTTTAGTTGTGTTTCATAAAATTACAACGTTTCTTCTTTTCAGTCTTTGAACTTTCGCCATTATGCTTTGCTGTCTATCCCTCTCTTTTTTCAATATTGCTTCTCTTTCTTCATCTCTCTCTCCCTTTTTATATA
>QANT01008055.1:0-19788 GCA_003254885.1 Purshia tridentata | reverse complement strand
TAGCATGCTAATATCGAGACATGAGACAGCGCTTGTTCCTGCCTTTCTTGCAAACCAAGAAAGTGTTGGGTCAATTTCGACGAACTTGGACTGACTATGCACCCAAATGATGTTTCGTGCATTCTTAACACCTAAAGTGGTTCTTTAGGGCTGGCACGCTAATCGAGACAAGAGAAAGTGCTACTTGATGCCTTTTTTGCCAACCGAGCACGTTTTGATTCAATTTACACAAAACTAGACTGAGTTTGCACCGAAATGATGCCTTCGTTACTTCTAAACACGAAATGTTCTTCTTTAGGANTTTAGGATGACAATGCTCATCCAAGCATGAGAAAGTGCTTACCCCGGTCTTTCTTGTCAACTGATAATGTTTTGGTGCAACTTTGACCAAATTGTACCATGTGCGGAGCAAAATGACGTTCTCGTTCATGCTTTGCAACCAAAAGTGGTTCCTTAGGGCTAGCACGCTAATCGAGGCATTAGTGAGTGTTTCCTCGCCTTTTTCTTGCCAATCAAGTGTGTTTCAGTGGAATTTGGACCAAGTTGGATTGGGTATCCACCAAAAAGGCGTTTTTATTCTTCCCTAACATGAAATGTGCTTTTTTAAGGGTAGAAGGTTAACCCAAGCATGAGAACGTGCATCCCAATGTCTTTCTTGCCAGCGAAGCACGTTTTATTGCAAAGTTTCCTAAATTTGACTCAATGCGCAATGAAACGACGTATTCGTGCATTCTTAACATCTAAGGTAGTTCATTTGGGCTGGAACGCTAATCCAAAAATCAGAAAGTGGTTCCCGTGCGTTTCTTGTCAACCGAGCACGTTCCCATGAAACTTCAACCAAATTGGACTAAGTGTGCACCGAAATGACGTATCTGAGCATTCTTAGCACCTAACATGGTTCCTTAGGGCTTGAATGCTATCTGAGACACGAGAAAGTGTTTCCTCTTGTCTTTCTTCCCAACGAGGAATGTTTTGGTATAACCTTAATCAAATTGGACTTAGTGTGCACTGAAATAGCATTTTCGTTCATTCTTAGGGCCTCAAGATTTTCTTAAGAGTTAGCATGCTAATATCGAGACATGAGACAGCGCTTCATCATGTCTTTCTTGCAAACCAAGATAGTGTTGGATCAATTTGGACTAACTTGGACCGAGTATGCACCCAAATGATGTTTTCGTCCATTCTTAACACCTAAAGTGGTTATTTAGGGCTGACACGCTAATCGAGAAACGAGGAACATTATGGTTTAACCTTAATCAAATTGGAATTAGTGTGCACCGAAATAGTATTTTCGTGCATTCTTAGGGCCTAAAGATTTCTTAAGAGTTAGCAAGCTAATATCAAAACATGAGATATGGCTTCCTCATGTGTTTCTTGCAAACCAAGAAAGTGTTGGGTCAATTTGGATGAACTTGGGCCGAGTATGCACCCAAATGATGTTTCGTGCATGCTTAACACCTAAAGTGGTTCTTTAGGGCTGGCACGCTAATCGAGACAAGAGAAATTGCTATTTGATGCCTTTCTTGCGAACCGAGCACGTTTTGATTCAATTTAGACGAAACTAGACTGAGTTTGCACCGAAATGATGTTTTCGTTACTTCCAAACACGAAATGTGCTTCTTTAGGGCGACAATGCTCATCCAAGCATGAGAAAGTGCTTCCCCATGTCTTTCTTGTGAACCGATAAAGTTTGGGTGCAACTATGACCAAGTTGTACCAATTGCGCGACGAAAAGAAGTTTTCTTTTACGCTTTGCAACCAAAGTGGTTCCTCGGGTCTAGCATGCTAATTGAGACATTAGAGAGTGCTGCTTCGCCTCTTTCTACCTAATTGGGCACGTTCTGGTGCAATTTGGACCAAATGGATCGGGCATGCGCTGAAAAGGCATTTTTGTTCTACCCAAACACGCAATGTGCTTTTTTAAGGCTAGAACGCTAACCCAAGCATGAGAACGTTCATCCCTGTGTCTTCCATGCCAGCCGATCACATTTTGTTGCAAAGCTAGCCAAATTTGACCTAATGCGCAACGAAATGACGTACTCGTGCATTCTTAACGCCTAAGGTAGTCCATTTGGGATAGAACACTAATCCAAACGTGAGAAAGTGGTTCCCTGTGCGTTTCTTGTCAGTCGAGCACGTTTCCGTGCAACTTCAACCAAACTGGACTAATTAGGTCTTGAACACTGTCCGAGACACGAGAAAGTGCTTCCCCCTGTCTTTCTTCCCAACGAGGAACATTTTGGTTTAACCATAATCAAATTGGATTTAGTGTGCACTGAAATGGCGTTTTCGTGCATTCTTAGGGCCTAAAGATATTCTTAAGAGTTAGAACGCTAATATCGAGGCATCAGATAGCGCTTCCTCATGTCTTTCTTGCAAACCAAGAAAGTGTTGGGTCAATTTGGACGAACTTTGGCCAAGTATCCACCCAAATGATGCTTCGTGCTTTCTTAATACCTAAAGTGGTTCTTTAGGGTAGGCACGCTAATCGAGACAATAGAAAGTTCTACTTGATGTCTTTCTTACCAACCGGGCACTTTTGATTCAATTTTTACAAAACTGGACTGAGTATGCACCGAATGTGCTTCTTTAGAGCGACAATGCTCATCCAAGCATGAGAAAGTGCTTCCCCATGTGTTTCTCGTCAACCGATAAAGTTTGGCGCAACTTCGACCAAATTGTACCGAGTGCGCACCGAAATGACGTTTTCGTTTATGCTTCGCAAGCAAAGTGGTTCCTCAAGGCTAGCATGCTAATTGAGACATTAGAGAGTGCTTCTTCGCCTCTTTCTTACCAATCGGGCCTGTTTTGGTGCAATTTGGGCCAAATGGATCGGGTATGCTCCGAAAAGGAGTTTTTGTTCTACCGAAATGGCATTTTTGTTCTTTCCTAACACGAAATGTGCTTCTTTAAGGCTAGAATGCTAACCCAAGCATGAGAACGTGCATCCCTATGTCTTTCTTGTTGGCTAACCACGTTTTGTTGCAAAGTTAGCCATATTTGACCCAATGCGCAATGTAATGATGTATTCGTGCACTCTTAACACCTAAGGTTGTTCATTTCTGGTAGAATACTAATCCAAACATTAGAAATTGGTTCCCCGTGCGTTTCTTGTCCACTGAGCACGTTTCCGTGCAACTTCAACCAAATTGGACTAATTAGGGCTTGAACACTATCCGAGACAAGAGAAAGTGCTTCCCCCAGTCTTTCTTCCCAACGACGGACATTTTGGTTTGACCTTAATCAAATTGGACTTAGTGTGCACCGAAATAGCGTTTTCGTGCATTCTTAGGGCCTAAAGATCTTCTTAAGAGTTAGCATGCTAATATCGAGACATGAGATAGCACTTCCTCATGTCTTTCTTGCAAACCAAAAAAGTGTTGGGTCAATTTGGACGAACTTGGACCAACTATGCACCCAAATGATGTTTCATGCATTCTTAACACCTAAAGTGGTTATTTAGGGCTGGCACGCTAATCGAGACATGAGAAAGTGCTACTTGATGTCTTTCTTGCCAACTAAGTACGTTTTGATTCAATTTAGATAAAACTAGACTGAGTATGCACCGAAATGATGTTTTCGTTACTTCTAAACACGAAATGTGCTTCTTTAGGGCGACAATGCTCATACAAACATGAGAAAATGCTTCCCCATGTCTTTCTTGTCAAACGATAAAGTTTTGGTGCAACTTTGACCAAATTGTACCAAGTGCACCTAGAAATGACGTTTCCGTTTATGCTTCGCAACCAAAGTGGTTCCTCAAGCCTAGCATGCTAATTGAGACATTTGAGAGCGCTTCTTCGCCTCTTACTTGCTAATCGAGCGCGTTTTGGTGCAATGTGGGCCAAATGGATCAGTTATGCAATGAAAAGGTGTTTTTGTTCTCCCCTAACATGAAATGTGCTTCTTTGAGGCTAGAACGCTAACCCAAGCATGAGAACGTGCATCCTTTTGTCTTTCCTACTAGCCGAGCACATTTTGTTGCAAAGTTAGCCAAATTTGACCCAATGAGCAATGAAATGACGTATTCGTGCATTCTTAACACCTAAGGTAGTTCATTTGGGCTAGAACACTAATCCAAACATGAGAAAGTGGTTCCCCGTGCGTTTTTTGTCAACAGAGCACGTTTCCGTTCCACTTCAACCAAATTGGACTAATTAGGGCTTGAACGCTATCCTTGACATGGGAAAGTGCTTCTCCCTATCTTTCTCCCCAACAAGAGACGTTTTGGTTTGGCCTTAATCAAATTGGACTTAGTGTGCACCGAAATGGCGTTTTAGTGCATTCTTAGGGCCTAAAGAAGTTCTTAAGAGTTAGCACGCTAATACCGAGACATGAGATAGCGCTTCCTCATGTCTTTGTTGCAAACCAAGAAAGTGTTGGGTCAATTTGGACGAACTTGGACCGAGTATGCACCCAAATGATGTTTCGTACATTATTAACACCTAAACTAGCTCTTTAGGGCTGGCACGCTAATCGAGACAAGAGAAAGTGCTACTTGATGTCTTTCTTGCCAACAAAGTGTGTTTTGATTCAATTTAGACGAAAGTGGATTGAGCATGCACCGAAATGATGTTTTCGATACTTCTAAACCCGGAATGTGCTTCTTTAGGACGATAATGCTCATCCAAGCATGAGAAAGTGCTTCCCCATGTCTTTCTTGTCAACTGAAAATGTTTTCGTGCAACTTTGACGAAATTGTACCGAGTGGGCACTAAAATGGCGTTCTCATTCATGCTTCCCAACCAAAGTGGTTCCCTAGGGCGAGCACGCTAATAGAGGCATTAGAGAGTGTTTCCTAGCCTCTTTCTTGCCAATCGGGTGTGTTTTGGTGCCATTTGGACTGGGTATGCACCGAGAAGGCGTTTTTGTTATTCCTATCACGAAATGTGCTTCTTTAAGGCTAGAACGCTAACCCAAACATGAGAACATGCATCCCTATGTCTTTCTTGCCAGCCGAGCACGTTTTGTTGCAAAGTTAGCCAAATTTGACTCAATGCGCAATGAAATGACGTATTCGTGAACACTAATCCAAATATGAGAAAGTGGTTCCCCGTGCGTTTCTTGTCAACCGCTCACGTTCCCGTGCAACTTCAACCAAATTGGACTAAGTGTGCACTGAAATGACGTATCGGAGCATTCTTAGCGCCTAAGGTGGTTCTTTCGGGCTTGAACCCTATCCGAGACATGAGAAAGTGCTTCCCCCTGTCTTTCTTCCCAACGAGGAACATTTTTGTTTAACCTTAATCAAATTGGACTTAGTGTGCACCGAAATGGTATTTTCGTGTATTCTTAGGGCCTAAAGATGTTCTTAAGAGTTAGCACGCTAATATCAAAACATGAGATAGGGCTTCCTATTATGTTTGTTGCAAACCAAGAAAGTGTTGGGTCAATTTGGACGAACTTGGACTGAGTATGCACCCAAATGATTTTTCGTGCATTCTTAACACCTAAAGTGAATCTTTAGGACTGGCACGCTAATCGAACAAGAGAAAGTGTGCTTGATGTCTTTCTTGCCAACCAAGCACGTTTTGATTCAATTTAGACGAAACTGGACTGAGTACGCACCGAAACGATGTTTTCGCTACTTCTAAACACGAAATGTGCTTCTTTAGGGCGACAATGCTCATCCAAGCATGAGAAAGTGCTTCCCCATGTCTTTTTTGTCAACCGATAAAGTTTTGGTGAAACTTTGACCAAATTCTACTGAGTGCGCATCGAAATGACGTTTTTGTTTATGCTTCGCAGCCAAAGTGGTTTCTCTGGGCTGGCATGCTAATTGAGACATTGGAGAGTGCTTCTTCACCTCTTTCTTGCCAATCAAGTATGTTTTGGTGCAATTTGGACCAAATGGATCGGGTATGCATCGAAAAGGCATTTTTGTTCTAACCTAAGACGAGATGTGCTTCTTTAAGGCTAGAACACTAACCCAAGCATGAGAACGAGCATCCCTGTGTCTTTCTTGCTAGCCGAGCACATTTTGTTGCAAAGTTAGCCAAATTTGACCCAATGCGCAATGAAATGATGTATTCGTGCATTCTTAACACCTAAGGTAGTTCATTTGGGCTAAAACACTAACCAACACATGAGAAATTGCTTCCCCGTGCGTTTCTTGTCAATCGAGCACGTTTCCGTGCAACTTCAACCAAATTGGACTAATTTGGGCATGAACGCTATCCGGGACACGAGAAAGTGCTTCCCCTTGTCTTTCTTCCCAACGAGGAACGTTTTGGTTTAACTATAATCAAGTTGGACTTAGTGTGCACCGAAATGGTGTTTTCGTGCATTCTTAGGGCCTAAAGATGTTTGTTGATTGTTTTCTTAGAGCAAAATTAATAAACATTTATTCCTAGTCTAAGTTTAACTCGCAAGTGCACGAATTGCAGAGTAGCAAGTGGTGCAAAGTACGAGGTCGATCCTACAGGGAATGGATATAGTACCAATAAACCAACTTAACTTAAGATATTAGAAACACTAACACACACACACGGAAAGGGGGTTTTAGAGAAAAGGTTAAACACAAAAACACACACACTTTCATGGCATTGTTAAGCATCAGAGTCCACCAAACTATCAATGATCAACTAATATGATAATCATGCAATTTCAAAAGACTACGAACATAAAGTTTGACTACGAAAGGCTTTGGCTATTTCCCTTTGACGTTATATCTTCCTTTTGCATATAGTAAGAGTTTATCGGGCCTACCCTAGCAAGTTAACGTGCATGTTCCTACATAAACTAGGGCAATCACCCATGCAAGAGTCATTTAAGTTCTATGAAGATGTCAAACACGCAGACCCCCTTTCCAACCAAATGTGCACGGCGCTACCATACAAATACTATTACTACAACCATTGCTTAAGTGGCTGCTTGTTACTTCTAAAATTGTCATCCTTTCAAGCTTTTTCAATTTTATAACAATCACTAGATGCTTTATCCCTAAGGTGGCCAATCTCAAAAACTCTACAATTGGTGTCATTCTAACAGATAATAAGATTTTATGTAAGTACCATCATCATAAATTACAAGAAACCATAATTCAAACATTGATCAATAATAGAGGCTTCATCATCCACTTAACAATGCATAAAAGTAATTAAAACATAAAACAGAAAATAAAAGAACTAACTTTCATTATATAAAAATAATCAATGAATCCATAATGAAAGAAAGAACAAACTAAACTAATAAAAGAAAGAAAAAGAAGAAACACCCAAGAAGGAGGCAGCAGCTAGGCTTGGGAAAAGCCTAAGAACTTGTGGCTAGGGCTAGGGCAACAAGCAAGGAAGCTTGCGCCCAAGCCCTAGGGCTTCACCCTTGTGGCTCTCTCTCTCTCTCTCTAAAGATGTGAAATATAAATTCCAATGTAAACTGATGTTGCTTGATTGATTGATTGATTGATGTCAAATAATGAGGAGAGGAGGCCTTTATATAGGAGTAAGGAGGTGGAGATTCATTGGCTTGCAAGGAAAGGGTTTACTTGCACTCCAAGAATGGGTCTTGGGCTGTTTTGGGCGAGTAGACTTTTTCTGGTCGCGGAACTGCTGCGCTGTCTTTACTGAAATGGTCATATCTTAGGCTAGGAGTATCGGAATCGAGTTCCGTAAAATTTGATGCAAAGCTAACATCCGTATCTTTCTAAAATATATGGCTTGACATCTGATTCGATCTAGAGAAATACAGGATTGCTGTCGAAATTACTGCTCAAATTTCCAGGGTTTTTACTTCCTTGCAAGTGAAGGACTCCTTGATATCTTTGACTGAGTCTTCCAAGATTCTCCTTCCAAACTAGGATTCCAAAATTGGGAAAGTCTTCTAATGCAAGGAATAGGTGCATGGGCTTTTTGAATGTGGACTTGGCCCAATCTTTACTTGCTTGATTTTCTTGAGGCCCAACCACTTGTAGAAGCTTCTAAAACCTTTGACTTTGACCCCACATGTCCTAATCTCACTAGGAAACCTTATCCAATTAGGATTTCACTTTTACCATCATGTCCAACTAGGATTTCCCTTTCCTAGACCAACTAGGGTTAGGTTTTCCGAGTCCGACTAGGATGAGGTTTTCCTATTCCGACTAGGATTAGGTTTTCCTAGTCTAACTAGGATTTCTCATTTCTGGCCTTGGACATTGATGGTTTTCCTGGTTTGGCTAGGATTCCTTATTTGAGTAGGATTTCCGCTTTCCTAGTTCCATCAGGATTTCTTTAGTTTTCCTAGTTTAATAAGGAAATGTCCAATTTTGGCTCTTTCGGCTTCTTTCTTCATCTATGCTTCATTTTACCTACAAAACACAAAACTAAACCAAAAGACACAAAAATGACGAGTTCTTGCACTCCAAGTAAGTGGATTAGTATCCAAAAATAGTGTAAGTTGAGCACTCAACAATGTTCTTAAGAGTTAGCACACTAATATCGAGACATGAGATAGCACTTCCCCATGTCTTTCTTTTAAACCAAGAAAGTGTTGGGTCAATTTGAACAAACTTGGACCGAGTATGCACCCAAATGATGTTTCGTGCAGTCTGAACACCTAAAGTGGTTATTTCAGGCTGGTACGCTAATCAAGACAAGAGAAAGTGCTACTTGATGTCTTTCTTGCCAACCGAGTACGTTTTGATTCAATTTAGATGAAACTGGACTAAGTATGCACCGAAATGATGTTTTCGTTACTTCTAAACATGAAATGTGCTTCGTCAGGGCGACAATGCTCATCCAAGCATAAGAAAGTGCTTCCCCATGTCTTTCTTGTCAAACGATAAAGTTTTGGTGCAACTTTGACCAAATTGTACCGAGTGCACCCCGAAATGATGTTTTCGTTTATGCTTCGCAACCAAAGTGGTTCCTCAAGGCTAGCATGCTAATTGAGACATTAGAGAGTGCTTCTTCACCTCTTTCTTGCCAGTCGGGCCTGTTTTGGTGCAATTTGGGCCAAATGGATCGGGTATGCACCGAAAAGGCGTTTTTGTTCTACCCTAACAAGAAATGTGCTTCTTTAAGGCTAGAACGCTAACCCAAGCATGAGAACGTGCATCCCTGTGCCCTTCTTGCCAGCCGCGCACGTTGTGTTGCAAAGTTAGCCAAATTTGACCCAATGCTCACTGAAATGACGTATTCGTGCATTCTCAACACCTAAGGTAGTTCATTTAGGCTACAACACTAATCCAAACATGAGAAAGTGGTTCCCCGTGCGTTTCTTGTCAACCGAGCACGTTTCCGTGCAACTTCAACCAAATTGGACTAATTAGGGACTGAATGCTACCCTTGACACAGGAAAGTGCTTCCCCTTGTCTTTCTTCCCAACAAAGGATGTTTTGGTTTGGCCTTAATCAAATTGGACTTAGTGTGCACCGAAATGGCGTTTTCGTGCATTCTTAGGGCCTAAAGATGTTCTTAAGAGTTAGCACGCTAATATCGAGCCATGAGATAGCGCTTCCTTATGTCTTTCTTGCAAACCAAGAAAGTGTTGGGTCAATTTGGACGAACTTTGACAGAGTATCCACCCAAATGATGTTTTGTGCATTCTTAACACCTAAAGTGGTTCTTTAGGGTTGGCACGCTAATCGAAACAAGAGAAAGTGCTACTTGATGTCTTTCTTACCAACCGGGCACGTTTTGATTCAATTTAGACGAAAGTGGACTGAGCATGCACTGAAATGATGTTTTTGTTACTTCTGAACATGAAATGTGCTTCTTTAGGGCGACAATGCTCATCCAAGCAAGAGAAAGTGCGGCCCAATGTCTTTCTTGTCAACCTATAAAGTTTTGGTGCAACTTTGACCAAATTGTACCGACTGCGCATCGAAATGACGTTTTCGTTTATGCTTCACAACCAAACTGGTTCCTCGAGGCTAGCATGCTAATTAAGACATTAGAGAGTGCTTCTATGCCTCTTTCTTGCCAATCGAGCACGTTTTGGTGCAATTTAGACCAAATGGATCGAGTATGCACCGAAAAGGTATTTTTGTTCTACCCTAACACGAAATGTGCTTATTTAAGGCTAGAACGCTAACCCAAGCATGAGAACATGAATCCCTGTGTCTTTCAAGCCAACCGAGCACGTTTTGTTGCAATGTTAGCGAAATTTGACCTACTGCGCAATGAAATGACGTATTCGTGCATTCTCAACACCTAAGGTAGTTCATTTTTAGCTAGAACACTAATCCAAACTTGAGAAAGTAGTTTCTCGTGCGTTTCTTGTCAACCTAGCACGTTTTCGTGCAACTTTAACCAAATTGGACTAAGAGAAAGTGCTACTTGATGTCTTTCTTGCGAACCGGGCACGTTTTGATTCAACTGAGACGAAAGTGGACTGAGCATGCGCCGAAATGATTTTTTCGTTACTTCTGAACACGAAATGTGCTTCTTTAGGGCGACAATGCCCATTCAAGCATGAGAAAGTACTTCCCCATGTCTTTCTTGTTAACCTAGAAAGTTTTGGTGCAACTTTTACCATATTGTACCTAGTGCGCACCGAAATGACATTTTTGTTTATGCTTCACAACCAAACTGGTTCCTCGGGGCTAGCATGCTAATTAAGACATTAGAGAGTGCTTCTACGCCTCTTTCTTACCAAACGAGCACGTTTTGGTGCAATTTAGACCAAATGGATTGGGCATGCACCGAAAAGGTGTTTTTGTTCTACCCTAGCACGAAATGTGCTTCTTTAAGGCTAGAACGCTAACCTAACATGAGAACATGCATCCCTGTGTCTTTCATACCAGCTGAGCACTTTTTTTACAAAGTTAGCCAAATTTGACCCAGTGCGCAATAAAATGACGTATTCGTGTATTCTTAACACCAAAGGTAGTTCATTTGGGCTAGAACACTAATTCAAACATGAGAAAGTGGTTCCCCATGCGTTTCTTGTCAACCAAGCACGTTTCCATGCAACTTCAACCAAATTGGACTAATTAGGGATTCAACGCTATCCGAGACACGAGAAAGTGCTTCCCCCTGTCTTTCTTCCCAACGAGGAACGGTTTGGCTTAACCATAATCAAATTGGACTTAGTGTGCACCGAAATGGCGTTTTCGTGCATTCTTTGGGCCTATAGATCTTCTTAAGAGTTAGCACACTAATATCGAGACATGAGATAGCGTTTCCTCATGTCTTTCTTGCAAACCAAGAAAGTGTTGGGTCAATTTGGACGAACTTGGACTAAGTATGCACCCAAATGATGTTTTGTGCATTCTTAACACCTAAAGTTGTTATTTAGGGTTGGCACGCTAATTGAGATAGGAGAAAGTGCTACTTGATGTCTTTCTTGCCAACTGAGTACGTTTTGATTCAATTTAGATGAAACTGGACTGAATATGCGCTGAAATGATGTTTTCGTTACTTCTCAACACGAAATGTGCTTCTTTAGGGTGACAATGCTCATCCAAGCATGAGAAAGTGCTTCCCGATGTCTTTCTTGTCAAACGATAAAGTTTTGGTGCAACTTTGACCAAATTGAACGAGTGGTCCTCGAAATGACGTTTTCGTTTATGCTTCGCACCCAAAGTGATTCCTCAAGGCTACCATGCTAATTCAAACATTAGAGAGTGCTTCTTCGCCTCTTTCTTGCCAATCGGGCACGTTTTGGTGCAATTTGGACCAAACGGATTGGGTATGCACTGAAAAGGCGCTTTTGTTCTACCCTAACACGAAATGTGCTTCTTTAAGGCTAGAAGGCTAACCCAAGCAGGAGAACGTGCATCCCTGTATCTTTCTTGCTAGCCGAGCACGTTTTGTTGCAAAGTTAGCCAAATTTGACCCAATGCGCAACGAAATGACGTATTCGTACATTCTTAACACCTAAGGTAGTTCATTTGGGCTAGAACACTAATCCAAACATGAGAAAGTGGTTACCCGTGCATTTCTTGTGAACCGAGCACGTTTCCATGAAACTTCAACCAAATTGGACTAATTAGAGCTCAAACGCTATCCTTCACATGCGAAAGTTCTTTACCCTGTCTTTCTTCCCAAAGAGGGACGTTTTGGTTTGGCCTTAATCAAATTGGACTTAGCGTGCACTGAAAAGGTGTTTTCATGCATTCTTACGGCCTAAAGATCTTCTTAAGAGTTAGCACGCTAATATCAAGACATGAGATAGTGCTTCCTCATGTCTTTCTTGCAAACCAAGAAAGTGTTGGGTAAATTTCGACGAACTTGGACCGAGTATGCACCCAAATGATGTTTCGTACATTATTAACACCTAAAGTGGTTCTTTAGGGTTGGCACGCTAATCGAGACAAGAGAAAGTGCTACTTGATGTCTTTCATCCCAACCGGGCACGTTTTGATTCAATTTAGACGAAAGTGGACTGAGCATGCACTGAAATCATGTTTTCGATACTTTTAAACCCGAAATGTGCTTCTTTAGGGCAATAATGCTCATCCAAGCATGAGAAAGTGCTACCCCATGTCTTTCTTGTCAACTGATAATGTTTTGGTGCAACTTTGACCAAATTGTACCGAGTGCGCACCAAAAGGACGTTCTCGTTCATGTTTCACAACAAAGTTATTCCTTAGGGCTAGCACGCTAATCGAGGCATTAGAGAGTGTTTCCGAGCCTCTTTCTTGCCAATCCAGCGTGTTTTAGTCAATTTGGATCAAGTTGGACCGAGTATGCACCCAAATGATGTTTCGTGCATTCTTAACACCTAAAGTGGTTCTTTTGGGCTAGCACGCTAATTGAACAAGAGAAAGTGCTAGTTGATGTCTTTCTAGCCAACTGGGTACGTTTTGAATCAATTTAGAAGAAACTGGACTGAGTATGCATCGAAATGATGTTTTCATTACTTCTAAACATGAAATGTGTTTCTTTAGGGCAACAATGCTCATCCAAACATGAGAAAGTGCTTCCCCATGTCTTTTTTGACAAACGATAAAGTTTTGGTGCAACTTTGACCAAATTGTACCGAGTGCGCACCGAAATGACGTTTTCGTTTATGCTTCCAAACCAAAGTGGTTCCTCAGGGCTAGCATGCTAATTGAGACATTAGAGAGTGCTTGTTCGCCTCTTTCTTACCAATCGGGCATGTTTTGGTACAATTTGGAAAAAATGGATCGGGTATGCGCCGAAAAGGCGTTTTTGTTCTACCCTAACATGAAATGTGCTTCTTTAAGGCTACAACGCTAACCCAAGCATGAGAACGTGCATCCCTGTGTCTTTCTATCTAGCCGAGCACGTTTTCTTGCAAAGTTAGCCAAGTTTGACCCAATGCGCAATGAAATGATGTAGTCGTGGATTCTTAACACCTAAGGTAGTTCATTTGGGCTAGAACACTAATCCAAACATGAAAAAATTGGTTCCCCTTGCATTTCTTGTCAACCGAGCACGATTCCGTGCTACTTCAACCAAATTGGACTAATTAGGGCTAGAACGCTATCCGAGACACGAGAAAGTGCTTCCCCCTGTCTTTCTTCCCAACACGGAACGTTTTGGTTTGACCTTAAACACATTGGACTTAGTGTGCACCGAAATAGCATTTCGTGCATTCCTAGGGCCTAAAGATGTTCTTAAGAGTTAGCACGCTAATATCGAGACATGAGATCGCGCTCCCTCATGTCTTTCTTGCAAACCAAAAAAGTGTTGGGTGAATTTGGATGAACTTTGACCGAGTATGCACCCAAATGATGTTTCGTGCATTCTTAACACTTAAACTGGTTCTTTAGGGCTGACACGCTAATCGAGACAATAGAAAGTACTACTTGATGTCTTTCTTGCCAACTGAGCACGTTTTGATTCAATTTAGACGAAAGTGGACTAAGCATGCACCGAAATGTTGGTTTCGATACTTCTAAACCCGGAATGTGCTTGTTTAGGGCGAAAATGGTCATCCAAGCATGAGAAAGTCCTTCCCCATGTCTTTCTTGTCAACTAAAAATATTTTGGTGCAAGTTTGACCAAATTGTTCTGAGTGCGCACCGAAATGACGTTCTCATTCATGTTTCGCAACCAAAGTGGTTCCTTATGGCTAGCTTGCTAATCGAGGCATTTGAGAGTATTTCCTAGCGTCTTTCTTGCCAATCGGGCATGTTTTGGTGCAATTTGGACCAAGTTGGACTAGGTATGCACCTAGGTGATGTTTCGTGCATTCTTAACAACTAAAGTGGTTCTTTAGGGTTGACACGCTAATCGAACAAGAGAAAGTGCTACTTGATGTCTTTCTTGCCAACCGGGCACGTTTTAATTCAATTTAGACGAAAGTGGACTGAGCATGCACCGAAATGATGTTTTCATTACTTCTAAACACAGAATGTGCTTCTTTAGGGTGACAGTGCTCATCCAAGCATAAGAAAGTGCTTCGCCATGTCTTTCTTGTCAACTAATAATGTTTTGGTGCAACTTTGACCAAATTGTACCAAGTGCGCAGTAAAATGTCATTCTCGTTCATGCTTCGCAACAAAAGTGGTTCCTTAGGGTTAGCACGCTAGCTGAGGCATTAGAGAGTGTTTCCTAGCCTCTTTCTTGCAAATTGGGCGTGTTTTGGTGCAATTTGGACCAAGTTTTACTGGGAATGCAACGAAATGGCGTTTTTGTTCTTCCCTAACATGAAATGTGCTTCTTTAAGGCTAGAACGATAACCCAAGCTTGAGAACGTGCATCCCTGTGTCATTGCTGCCAGTTGAGCGCGTTTTGTTGCAAAGTTAGCCATGACTCAATGCGCAATGAAATGACTTATTCGTGCATTCTTAACACCTAAGATAGTTCATTTGGGATAGAACACTAATCCAAACATGAGAAAGTGATACCCCGTGCGTTTCACGTCAACCGAGCACGTTCCCGTGCATCGTCAACCAAATTGGACTAATTTGGGCTCGAACGCTATCCTTTGACATGGGAAAGTGCTTTCCCTTGTCTTTCTTCTCAACGAGGGACGTTTTTGTTTGGCCTTAATCAAATTGGACTTAATGTACACCGAAATGGCGTTTTCGTGCATTCTTAGGGCCTAAAGATGTTCTTAAGAGTTAGCACGCTAATATGATGACATGAGATAGCGCTTCCTCATGTCTTTCTTGCAAACCAAGAAAGTGTTGGGTTTATTTGGATGAACTTGGACCGAGTATGCACCCAAATTATGTTTCGTGCATTCTTAACACCTAAAGTGGTTCTTTAGGGTTGGCATGCTAGTTGAGACAGGAGAAAGTGCTACTTGATGTCTTTCTTGCCAACCGGGCACGTTTTGATTCAATTTAGACGAAACTGGACGGAGTATGCATGGAAATGATGTTTTCGTTACTTCTAAACATGAAATGTGCTTCTTTAGGGTGACAATGCTCATCCAAGCATGAGAAAGTGCTTCCCCATGTGTTTCTTGTCAACCGATAACGTTTTGGTGCATCTTTGACCAAATTGTACCGAGTGCGCACCGAAATGAGGTTTTCGTTCGTGCTTCGCAACCAAAGTGGTTCCTCAGGGCTAGCATGCTAATTGAGACATTAGAGAGTGCTTCTTCGCCTCTTTCTTGCGAATCGGGCATGTTTTGGGGTAATTTGGACCGAATGGATCGGGTATGCACCGAAAAGGCGTTTTAATGTGCTTTTTTAAGGCTAGAACGCTAACCCAAGCATGAGAACCTGCATCCCTGTGTCTTTGTTGCAACGTTTGCAAAATTTGACTCAATTTGAACTTCAATGACGTATTCGTGCATTCTTAACACCTAAGGTAGTTCATTTGGACTAGAAGTCTAATCCAAACATGAGGTAGTGGTTTCCCGTGCGTTTCTTGTCAACCAAGCACGTTCCCGTGCAACTTTAACCAAATTGGACTTAGTGTGCACTAAAATGATGTATCCGTGCATTCTTAGATCCTGAGGTGGTTCTTAAGAGCTCGAAGGCTAACCGGGACACGAGAAAGTGCTTCCCCATGTCTTTCTTGCCAACCAGGAATGTGTTTGTTTAACCTTAATCAAATTGGACTTAATGTGCACCGAAATCGCGTTTTCGTTCATTCGTAGGGTCTAAAGATGTTCTTAAAAGTAAGCACACTAATATCAGGACATAAGAGAACGCTTCCTGATGTCTTTCTTTTAAACCAAGAAAGTGTTGGGTCAATTTGGACTAACTTGGACTGAGTATGCACCCAAATGATGTTTTCATCCTTTCTTAACACGTAAAGTTGTTCTTTAGGGTTGGCACGCTAATCGAGATAAGAGAAAGTGCTACTTGTTGTCTTTCTACGAACTAGGCATGTTTTGATTCAATTTAGATAAAACTGGACTGAGTATGCACCGAAATGATGTTTTCGTTACTTATAAATAGGAAATGTGCTTCTTTGGGGCGACAATGCTCATCCAAGCATGAGAAAGTCCTTCCCCATGTCTTTCTTGTCAACAGATAACGTTTTGGTGCAACTTTGACCAAATTGTACCGAGTGTGCAGCAAAATGACGTTCTCGTTCATGCCTCGCAACCAAAGTGGTTCCTTAGGGCTAGCACGCTAATTGAGTCACTAAAGAGTGTTTCCTCGCCTCTTACTTGCCAATCGGGCGTGTTTTGGTGCAGTTTGGACCAAGTTGGACTGGGTATACACCGAAAAGGCGTTTTTGTTCTACCCTAACACGAAATTTGCTTCTTCAAGGCCAGACCGCTAACCTACGCATGAGAACAAACATCCCTGTGTCTTTCTTGCTAGCCGAGCACGTTTTGTTGCAAAGTTAGCCAAATTTGACTCAATGCGCAATGAAATCACGTATTCGTGCATTCTTAAGACCTAAGGTAGTTCATTTGGGCTAGAATACTAATCCAAACATGAGAAAGTGGTTCCCCGTGCGTTTCTTGTCAATCGAGCATGTTCCTGTGCAACTTCAACCAAATTGGACTAAGTGTGCACCGAAATGACGTATCTGAGCATTCTTAGCGCCTAAAGTGGTTCTTTAGGGCTTGAACGCTATCTGAGACATAAGAAAGTGCTTCCCCTATCTTTCTTCCCAACAAGGAACGTTTCGATTTAACCTTAATCAAATTGGACTTAGTGTGCACCGAAATGGCATTTTTGTGCATTCTTATGGCCTAAAGATGTTGTTAAAAGTTAGCACGCTAATATCGAGACAAGAGATAGCGCTTCCTCATGTCTTTCTTGCAAACCAAGAAAGTGTTCGGTCAATTTGGACGAACTTAGACCTAGTATGCACCCAAATGATGTTTCTTGTATTCTTAACATCTAAAGTGGTTCTTTAGGGTTGGCACGCTAATCGAGACAAGAGAAAGTGCTACTTGATGTCTTTCTTGCCAACCGGGCACGTTTTGATTCAATTTAGATGAAACAAGACTAAGTATGCAACGAAAAATAGGTCTGATTAATTCCAGGATTCGTCAGTTCTTTCTCTCATTCAAAACCGTGCATGAGACTTTCATCTCGCACGACTCCTAAGTGATAAAAGAAAGAAGAACTCATCTTCTTTCTTTTTTGATTACCTTCCTCGCGTATGTATAAGACCGAATCCATTCGATTTCTAAAAACCATTACTAATCCTTAACTTTTGGAGGAATCCTTCATCAGTGGTTGTGAATGATGATTTTTCTCAATCTTTTCGACCTTGGTTCCGTAGGAGCAAGTCAAAAAGATTGAAAAATAGAACCATATGATTTGATTCATTCTCAATAGCCATGAGATGATCATCTTAGGGCGATCCTTTTGTCGACGGATGCTCCTATTACACTCGTAGTCTCTGAAGGATGAGAACCAACTATGTAGCATCTACATCAAGAATTCAAGTATTGTATACGTCATTAGTTCCTAGTGGGCCTAGTATATGTCATTAGTAACTCATAATCCTCCGTATACTGCCTATGAGTCGCCGGCAGTGGCTTGGTTAAGGGAACCCACCGGAGCCATAGCGAAAGCGAGTCTTCATAGGGCAATTGTCACTGCTTATGGACCCGAACTTGGGTGATCTATCCATGACTAGGATGAAGCTTGGGTGAAACTAAGTGGAGGTCCGAACCGACTGATGTTGAAGAATCAACGGATGAGTTGTGGTTAGGGGTGAAATTCCACTCGAACCCAGAGCTAGCTAGTTCTCCCCGAAATGCGTTGAGGCGCAGCAGTTGACTGGACATCTAGGGTTAAAGCACTGTTTCGGTGCGGGCCGCGAGAGCGGTACCAAATCGAGGCAAACTTTGAATACTAGATATGACCTCAAAATAACAAGGGTCAAGGTCGGCCAGTGAGACGATGGGGGGAAAGAAATACTATTCAGGCAATATTTCCAAAGGAGTTGCAAATGGGTCCGCGGGTTCACCAATCATTGATGGTTCTAGAACCGCTAAGCCTACGTTACATGCAATAGTACCTAAAATTACTACTGGAAAAATATATAAAAGATCATTTGGCCATGCGGGCTCCCCGTAATAATTATGACCCATCCCTTTAGCCAATTTAGCTCTTAACACAGGATCGTTCAAGTCAGGTTTTTTTGTTATTAGGATAGGTGAATTATTCTAGATCCATCCCCCGAAAGAACCGAACATGATAATTTTTCATCATCCAGCTCGAGCACGAATCAAACGAACCAAAAGGATCCATATAAAAAATTCGATATGTTATCCATATCCACACATATATGAATGATTCTATGTAAGAAAAAATTTATCAGATTCCCTTTTTCGCAGTTGCAACAACTACCCATTGCAAGGAATTTAGTTCTTACAGATAAATGCTCAATGCCCAAGTAGGCTTACGACTTTCCACAGAATTCTATATGTATCTATGAGATCGTGTATGGAATTCTTTATTACATTCCCTTTTATGAGATGACTCATAGACCTTACATATTGGAATAATATATCATTGATATTCTTTTTCTATCTTTCTCTCACCTTTCCATTTATCTGTATACTTTTATTGCTTTACAACCCATAATCAGATTGGTTTTTCTTTTTTGTTTATGCAAAAAAGATTTCAGTTGCTACAATGATATGGCTCATATATCTTGACTGGTTCTTTATATCCAGATAATGCGAAGCGATGATTTGGTTATTAGTTCGTACTATGGGCCGGTCCATTTTTTTGAATCCTAATCCTAAAAAAACCAACGAGTCACACACTAATCATAGCAATTATATCAAATGATTAATCTAATTTTTATTCAACCTTATAAAATTGTTCATTTTTTGATTTAACAGAAAAAGAATGAAAGAGTTTGCTATTTTTTGTTTTATCACCAGATAGAACTAAATACAAGTCAAGTAAGTGCTTATTATTCCTCGTCTACAAATATCCAAATTTTTATACCTAATACTCCATAGATAGTTCGAACTGCATAGGAACAATAATCAATTTTAGCTCGAATGGTTTGTAGAGGAACCCTACCTTCTCTGATCCATTCGACATGTGCAATTTCTTTTCCGTCGATACAACCCGCAATTTGTACTTGAATTCCTTTTGTACCTGCCTGTTCAGTTAATTCAATAGCTTTTTTCATTGCTTTGAGAAATGAAACTCTATTCTTTAATTGTTCGGCTATAAATTTTGCAAGAATATTGGGGTGTCCGTAAGGATTTGCTATTCTTGTAATAGCAATGTTTAGTTTTCGGTTTACACAATTGAGTTCTTTTTGTACATTCATCTGTAATTCTTCGATTCTTCAAGCCTTGTTTTCTATTAATAACTTGGGGAATCCCATATAGATTATGACCGCCTTCTTATACACTTCAATTATACACTTCAATCATATTCTACAAATTATACTAAAAAACATAGGTAAAAGTATCTCTCCTCTGCGAATTTTTTATTTTATTTTTAACAATTAACCAATGAATCCATGAAAAACGTTAAGTACTAAAAATTCTATATTGTTT
>QANT01008054.1:0-26106 GCA_003254885.1 Purshia tridentata | reverse complement strand
AATATTAGAGTTGTGTACTCTAAAAGTTCTCAACAGAGTGCTCCCAAAATGCACTCATGATGTTTTCCAGGTGCAATGGAAGTATGCAGGAGAAAGTAATTGATCCAAACTCTAGGATCGCACTGAAACTATGCTTAAGCACAATAACAAAATGAAGCAATGCCTGCATCCATAACACAAAGTAGTACTACTACTAACCAAGAGGAAGCTCCGTCAGTATCAAATAATTGAAGTCCAATCTTCAAATAATAATGGGAACTGACCCATTTATTATTTGAAGATTGGACTTCAAATAATAATGGGCCTGAACTAAATTTTCCTGTGGTTTTTGAGCTTGGGGTGGCAGAGATGGGCTATTGAGTGAGCTCTGAACTGTTGAGCTTCAATTTTAAAATGGCAATAGTTTTACTCTTTTTGGTTAGGTTGGGCTGGGATATATGGCCCAACCCAGCCAACTCATAAATAACATTTTAAAAAAGTTTAAGCAATGCTAATTCGAAATATTAGGCGGAATTGCAACAATTGGAGGTTTTTTTTTCTTTAAGAAGACAGTTAATTATCTATTATGATATGTTAAAGTTAGAGCAATTAACACGAGAGGAACAAGTCACAGAATGATAAACTTGACATATGAAGTTATAAAAACATCCAGAATCTTATATATTGTCATGCCGCTAGAGCTGAAAGTTTTCGATGGGAAATTTATACCCTCAAGAGTACTTAATTATATTCTAGAATGCATCACTCAATTATTAGAGACAAATAAGTTAAAAGTTTTAAGAACATAAAACGTGCTTTGAAGCATAACAATTTTCTTGTGTTCTTCAATTTTATTATACTTTGTAGAGAAATATTAGAGTACACAACTCTAATATTTAAATTTGGTAGAAAAATAACACAAGTAAATAAATTACTTGTATTAAAGACACAAAATATTACAACACAACCACTCACAGAGAAAAACTCATAGCTTGGAAGCTAACACTTCACACAAACACTCACAAACTACACTAAGGACTTTGAAGGACACTTATTGCACTACACCTTGCTGCATGCCTTACCTTAGCATCTATCTCATATTTATAGGCAAGCATTTGCCGACTTCCCTGCTGCCACCGACTTGGGCATTACATTATAGCCACTCAATTTTTTAGCTTCTAGTCTAGTCTAGAAGAACTACTCTATATACTAGCTTAGATATTTCTAGATAGCCACCAACTTACTTGTACATGTAGCTTTACTTCTCTAGTTTATTTTAGAAAATTCTCAAATGGGCTGGGGTTGATATATTTAACATACTTATATCCACAGCAAGATTCTCTCCCACAACCCTTGGGTCTTGAGTGGATTAAATGCCTAGCACTTAAAATAATCACCCATTCAACCTTCTTTGCTCCCATGCCTAAATTGAAGAATAAAGTTGCATGAAATGACTTCAAGTAATTGTGATTGTGGGAAAAGATGCCAATACAAAGTGTAAGCGGCGCTTCATATATATCAATACCCAGATTCGATTCTCCACTACAAAAATCTTACAATCCACAATTTAAAGCCAAACCAAGACCTGTACAGAACCAAACCAAACCAAGCTTTACCCTTCTACATTTTCTCCTCTTTCTTTCAACATTTTCTTCTGAGATAGAACAAAAACAAAACACAAAAAGATCGAAGTAAAATTGATGGCCATAATCATGAGTTGTATGCAGGTGCAGCCTCAGCAGGAGATGACAGTGGACGAGTTCAAAGCGTGGCTTCGCCGGTTTGACAGTGATCACAACGGACATATTAGCAGCGAGGAACTGAAGGAAGCTCTGCACAGCCTGCGGATTTGGTTTGGATGGTGGAGAGCTCGTCAAGGACTTAAGGAAGCAGACTCCAACTACGACAACCAAATAGAGCTAGACAACGCCAAAGAGTTTGAGAAGCTGATCAACTATGCCCAGCAACATTTGCACATGAAGATTCATCAGAATTATAGGTGGTGATCATATATATATGCATGGTTCACCCAAAAATACATGTGACATGCCTAGCTATGCTTGTACGTACAATTTGATTTTGCCTAATGATAATAAATTGGTGATGCTACTACTGCTATTTCTTATTTGCATTTTTTTCCTTTTGTTCACCCAAAAAAAGAAGTATCCATCTTTTCCTTTTATGTTCCATTGTGGTTAAGAGTTTTTTTTTTTCAACTTGTACTTTATTGCATGGTTAATTCTAGAGATCGAGATGTGCATGTGTCCTAAATCTTTAGGCTAAATTATGTATATTTTGATCCCTTTTGTTTTGATCCGATACTATTTTGTTCCTTATAGTTTTGATTTTCAATTATACTCAATGCTTTATTAACCCTTGCAATTGAGTCCAACTCACCTAATTTCAAAAGCAGTAATTCGCTAATAGGTTGTGTTATTGTCTTATCAATTTATATTACCTCGAATCATAATCAATTCTAATCCGAGTTTAATTAATTATATCAAATGACTTAAACTAACCTAATTTGTTTATTAATAATTATGTTGTGTTCATATATATTAATCCACATATATTGTGAGCTAAGAACTTAAAACTGAACTTCATGTATTTTTAAAAAAACTCATTATTTATACATTATCATTCCAAGATACACCTTGAAAGTTGAAACGTACATATCGGAAATTAACCCAGAATTGGGCTAGACATGGGGTGGTGACAGATATATATAGGAGCCTTAGGAGCCTAGGCTAAACAAAGGGAAGTTTTATTTTTCTTACGCAGTTACACGTACAAAGTGGGATGGGTTGGATGCTGAGAGATGTTGGGAATGGCCTAAAGTTTTTTTTTGTAGTCAATATGGGGATGGCCTAAACTATAAGGGAAGGTTTTTTCTGTTTTTTTCTACACAAACTGGGTTGGTCTGGGATATGATATGGGCTAAGAATACTGAGGGAAAATTTTAGGAAAAAAATAAAAAAAAGGATGGGCTATATACCCACCTCACTGAATGGGTTTGTCCTTGTACTGTACCCAAAGTGCACATTTGAGACAAAGAAAAATCCACTTGATCTTGATACTAAAAAATCACAAAAATATTTCTCTATATTTATATTTAAGAATTTATGCAATTAATACATATTAAGAAATAAAAGATTAATCATTTTTGTCATACGGTAGTAGTTAAATAAATTTGTGGTGCCAAAATTGGGTTACTTGTGTTTGACAAGAACTCAATTATTTTAGTATTTGTGTTAGTAACTTGTGTGGTATAAAAATTTGTGTCAAGTATTTTTATATAGTGTTCAATACAAATCCGTTAATTTTATGTTATCTATGAATTGTATTATTGGTCATTTATAAATGGTGTTACTGTGTTGGTGTTAAAAAAAGTTACCTATAAATTAATTTCTATCAATTTAGTTGACAATATGTCAATCACATTTAAGGTTATTTTGTAGATTTTACCAGCAAAACAGTAAAAGATGGCATTTTCGAAACCAACAAATGACTACACTTTAGATTTGATGAAAATATGATTTGGTCGGTGTGTGGAGGTTGAATCTAGGAACCCAACAAAGCAAAATAAAGATGGAAGCCATTGATTAGAAAGCTCAGAGCCTGGCCCTCAACACACAAACTTGTTTTTGAACATGGAGCTGCTATTGATCGTCACTTTTTTCAATCTTAAAATATAAATTTGTGATCGTTTAATATATATTTGTAAACACTACAAACATTTGTGCTATAGAGGTCTCTATACTAAGACAGTAAGGCCTAAGTATTTTGATTAACATACTAAGTATAAATTTGTGACAATCAAATCTATCTGTATGCTAGTTCTCGCACTATGCTGTGTGTGTCAGCAGCATAGAAAATTCTCATACTAATTAAGACAATAAAACCTAAGTAAATTTGGTTAGCATAATAAGCCCATATGATCCAAGTTCTTTGTAATGCTAATTATGGACCAAACTGATATGAACAGAAACCTCTGTACCCAAGTTCAGACTTAGCCGAAAGGCTTCTTCTGTGTTTTTTTTTTGGGTCCACCCCCTTTGATACTTTCTAGTTGCTTGTAGGAATCGACCACGTGGTTTTACCCCATTTGGATTGACCCATTGGAAGAAAAGTTCTTTTGTTTATTGTCATGACACAACAAGAAAAGGTTAACCATGTGAGTGACAGCTTTTCCATTCCATCTTGGGTTGGCCTCTTTCTTCTTCTTCCCAAATATATGATATTTATTAGATACTCAATATCTCAAATTTGTATTTGAGTGTTAGAAATTTCAAATTTATATCTCAAATATGGATCTCAAATACATATACATGGTCATTACTCTATTAATTTATATATGACTTACTTTAAAAATTATTAATTTTATTACAAATAAAATACTGATATATATATATATATATAGAATTCAAATTTGAGATATAAATTTGAAATTCCTAACATTATTAATTGGTCATGAATATAAATCCAAATCCCATAAGCATCCTTCCTACCCCTTCTATTTTTTTGGTACGGATGATATCCCCTTTTTTATGTTTATAAAATAAAACAAACGGATCACTCCACCCTTTTCTTTTAGCAACTACTTAAAAAATTCAGTCAACAATCAACATATCCCGCATCTCATATCTTTTTTTTTTGTTAATATTTGAGCCATAGTTTGCACCTTCGACTTTAGGTTTTGCACTTCCGATTTTTGTGGGAACATTAAATATATTAAAAGTTGCATGATGGCTATAGAAAAAATCTCATCAATATATTTAATTCCGCCTTAGAGATTGGAGAGATTCTACAATATCAAGTACAGCAAATGTTAATAATATTCCTTAAACTTTATTATTATTATTCTTTTGGTCTATGAACTTGTTTTTTAAATTTAATAGTCGTGAACTTTCACTCGCATATTAGTTAAGTCCATTCCATCTATTTTTCCGTTAATTTTAGTCACATGTCAAATATATAAGCTATTTTTTAAAGATAAAAATGGTAAGTCCTCTTTTTTTCTTTCTCAAACAAATTATATATATGACTAAAGTTGAAGAAAAAATATAAATAAAATTAACGGAATGGACTAAAGTAATGCATATATCAAAATTCATGGATTATATAATTCTAAAAACAAGTTTATGATTTTGGGAAATCAAAATGATATTTGAATAAAGTTAGAGGACCATTGTTATATAAAGTAATAGATTATGTTAGAATTGAAATCAAGCAATTCAATTGAAAAAGTAAAAAGAAAGGTGGTTCAAGCTTCTCAGAGAAAAAATTAAAATGATCACTTAAATAGAGCATTTATAGATATTGCATGAATTTTGCATCATTAGCTTCGCAAGACAGAACAGTTGTACTTTTCATATAAGTTATAATGGCTTAACACATATCTAGGAACATATTGTAATCATAGAATTAATATGATTCATTTAATTTGGCATTTTATTTTCTTGACTTTGTCACCACCAGAGGTCCAAAACCCAAACAGACGCGTCTTAGTTAGAAAGAAATGGTGTCACAGACTCAGAGTGTCAGTGGAAATTAAACAGCAAACTAGGCCACCACTAAGGCACCATCTTAGGAAGGTAATTAGTTCTGCACGTGCTCACGTGATCTCTCCCACTATGCAAGTATATGTAACATAAATGCCTCCAGCCTCCTCCTCACAATACCCACATAATAGGAGCACTCCCACAATCTCACTTGGGGGTGCCCAAATCAGCAATCCTCCCATCCCTATGTAGCTCTCTAATTTCATTTTTTTAAAATTTTTTTATGATAATATTTAAATGGCATGCAATAAGGAAACCCTGATGTTGATCACGTGGTTCCTTTTGACCCGTCGGTATCGCCAGCTCATTCACTTAGCAGTCAAATCTGGGTCAACCCATTACTACAATGCAATGCATGCCAACCCCTCTGGACTGGACTCTCTGCTCTACTGTACATATATGCTGCTCTCTATCACTCTCTGCATGTCTCCCAAAACTTGCACCATTCCAAACATTTAAAGCATTTTCAATGTTTTACCCTCTTCACAATTAAATTTTGTTTTTTATTGTTTTTAATTTTAAGAAAATGAAGAAAACCCATTTGCTATTTTGCTGTTTGCTGCTGTTGCTTTCTAATCCAGCAATGGAAACTAGCTCCATATTGACAACCTGGCCCCAAAGTTTATGATACCCATGCAGATATCAATTTGTCAATTCGACCATTTATTGATGCTATTGCTATAGCTCATCTTTTTCTTGGCCTCAGTTTTCACACATTTTCAGCTGTGACTTAATTTTTTCTGGTTCAGAAAGTTTTCACATTTTGAATGGGTCGGTGAAAATCTGCATGCATGCCTTGATTACCACTGCCACATAACATTTTTGTGAAATCCTGATTCTTTCAGTTTTTGCATCCAAGTTCATCTAAATCAAGAAAGATATGTTATTTAATTATTGTCTGAAATTGTACTGCACTTTTGATTACTTACTATTATATTCTGCATTAATCTCATTTATAATATAAGTTTCATTTCTTTTGTTTACAAATTAAAATCACTGACCTAGGTAGTACTATTTGTACATGTTTTGTACATTTAATGTTGTGAACCCACATAATTAAAATAGTCAATTTTAAAATGATTTTTTAACCCAAGGACAGTTTCTTAGAATCTTCTTTCAAAAGCATGTAACTAAAGGAATTGCTGAGAGAGAGAGAGAGAGAGAGAGAGAGAGATTCTATTTATCCAATTGGGAACAAGGGAAAGGAGTGCTTCTTGGCGACTTCACCCACATCCAAGGAAAACAGTGAAACTTTGGAGACTGTATCCTCAAGATTAATTGGCCAATATCATTGAATGCCTAATTTATCATGTCATGACAAAACATCACATCAAGGCATGCATGCACATATATATAAAACTAAAAAATTATATATAATTAAAAAAATAATAATAATTGAGTGCTCCATAACAATAAAGATCGCTGCTTTCTTAGATATAAATACCCACGTACAAAGGTTGTTGTATACTTAGTAAATCCTGGTCAGATTATTGTTATTGGGGGAGTCCTTTTTGATTTCCATGTTGTTTTGAAAGATAGTCCATGGCCTGCTTAGACATGTACAACTCTGAGCGTAAGGGTACTACTCACCATCACCACCACCACCACCATCACTTTGCTCCAATGAGCCCAAGAATCTCCTTCTCCAATGATTTTGCAGATGCCCAACACATCAAGCAAGAAATTAGGAGCTCCAGAGAAGCCCCTGTTTCTTCAGACTTTGAGTTCTCTGTGACCAACTACTCCATGATGAGTGCTGATGAGCTGTTCTTCAAGGGAAGGCTGCTGCCCTTCAAGGACACCCAGATGCAGCAGAGGAGCACCACCACCACTCTGAGGGATGAGCTTCTCTTGGAGGACCATGGTGATGACGTGTCATCCAGGCCCCCAAAGGGGAGGTGGAAGGGGCTTCTAGGAAGGAAGAGTAGGACCCACATTGGCTCCAAGAAAGGGGAAAAGAGTAGTAGTGATCATGGGCCTGTGGAAGGTAGGAGGTCTGCTCTGCAGTTTCATGAGGAAGCCCATCATCATCATGTTGTTAATAAGACTTCACAGGTGAGAAATTAAATTCATGACCCCTCCCTTTTTATTTTTGAGCTGTATTTATAGATGGGTTTGGAGTTTGTATTGTTTCTCATTTTTAATTGAATTTTTTTGCAGGAGGTGTTGAATGAAGGAGGGTCAAGTTGGAGAGACCATGAAATTGGAACATAGTGGCAGGCATTGGTTATTATTATTAATGTTTTGAGAGTTTTTGGGTAAACATAATTAGAGGGAGGTCCTGATCATGATGTATGTTAGTGGATGGGGGGTGGGTTTTTTCTGTGTAATTTGTTTTCAGAGTTTTTCACTGTTGATGATCTGATATTCTGATGGATTGTTTTGATTTTCTGGGTGGGAATATTTTGGTCTTTTGGCTGTTCACTGTACAAAAATATTTGCAGTTGAGGAACCCTGTAGTAGTGCAATGGTCAAGCTCTAATTGTCTCTTCTTGTTGAGCTATTGATTGATGTATCCTTTTATCTATCTATCCCATTACCTCATTATTTTTCTTCCTAGCAATATGGGTATGGTTTTTACTCCGATCTGTTCAGCTTGTTAATTTGGCTATTCAGTTGGATCTAGTAGTTTTTAAGTGCCTTTCACCTTCTGTTCACAGGGAGGGAGGGAGGGAGAGAGAGAGAGAGACTTGAAGACCAAGCATTAAAGATGAGCTAGTGATGCAACATTTTGGTTGCAATTTACAAAACTTAGTAGTAGTGTGATAATAAGTTCTTTAGCCAAGGACACTTAATTAGTATGAATGTGATAATGACCTTAACAGCAACAACAAAAAATAACCAAAAATTAAAAATCAGTGTACTAACTCATTTAATACTAACATAGAGCTTGTTTTGCAGTTTTGATATTTGGAAGGGTATGGAATGTGTACTTAAAATATGATATGGTCTTTCTCATGAGTATCTAAAACTCACAAAATGAAATTGTTGCATTTCTTAGGAGGATACTTGGGTTTTTAAATTTCAATTCTCATTCTTGGTTTTAACTTTAACCCTTATTTGTATGTTTCCAAAACAATAAAATTTCAGTTCTCAATATTTTCAAACTTTGGAATGAAAAGTTGCATTTCCTAAATTTTGAAAATTTATATTTTAAAAAATAAGTATTGAGCTTTTAGAATCTCATATGGCCAAACAAAGCTAGTTAAATGGTTAAAATCATAATAACGTGCTACAAAATAAGTAAAGAAGAGTGTAACTTGTATATAACAAGTGTACATACTTATTATATTTATCTCTTTAATCACGCGTACATTAATAAGAACTTTTTCCAAGATGGATAATGAAAGAATCGAGTTGTAGTGTTGATGTGTGTACCTTTAGCGCGGGGGTGCAAGAGGGGCAGACCACNTGTGACAGCCAAGCCACGGGTGGGTGGGTGGGTGGGTGTTGAAGAAGGTATAGAGAAATTCTCTCCTAGACTGATCGACTGAGGGTGCAGTGCAGGTTAGATCTGTGCCACATGCAACATATAGGTTAAGTACTTGTTGGTCAAAACGAAAACAGGGTTACAATGTTCACGGTCAAAACTCCCAAACATACTGCTCTGCTCTGCTGGACTCAACTGGAGCCTGGCCCTGGGGACAGTGTATTAAAGCATGCACCTAACCCCTCCTTCCTCCTTAATACCCGTGGTGTACTCTTCGATCTTCACTGCCAAGTGCCACCCTTCTCTAATCTATGGCACTGAAACATAATCTCCACACAACTACATTATATAAGATGATAAATGACATAATAATAGAGATAGACACCTTCGAAGTAAAGAACCGTCCTATAAAAGTTTTTCTCCATGTTATGTTGCTCTATGGAAAATCCTCTTACAATGAAATGAGACTTGCAACCAATGAGACTCATAGAGTAAGTCTCATCCAAGAATTAGTGATTGCCAAATTTTTATGAATCCATCGTGTATATTTTCGTGTTTATCTCTCTCACGCATACCTTTTCTATTTGTCCGATAAATAAAAAAATAGAAGGGACAAATATATATGATTTGTAAAAGTATTTTTGTGCAAGCATATTATTCTTCTTCTTTTTTCCTTTTCTTTTTTCTCTTCATGGCTTTTTATATTTGTCAAGTATGGTTGAAGAGTTACTTTTACATGTAGCCAAATATTAAAACTACCAATGGACTACTAAGTCAAATGAGAGCATCTATCTGCTTATATCACAAGAAGAATTCAATTCTTGACATCACCTTCCCTGAATGGAAAACAAAAACAAAAGTTCAAAGTCCAAAAGTCCAAAAGGCCCAAACCCAAACTTAAAGATGCAGATAACTGATAGCTCTCAGACGGTCAGACCTCAGAGGCAGCATATACCTTATCCAAGACTTTAGCGGTTCCTCTCATGCCACCAGGCCCAAAGTCATTGAAATTAATATAGATTTAAGGTAGGGCAAAGCTTGAAAGTTGAAGCTTCTCTTTTGTAATTAAAATTATATTGAATGAGGATATCATATGTTAGACATAAACTACACTGAAGACTCCCCTGGTCACAAAGCTACACTTCTACTTGCTAGTCGTTTCCACAACCACAAAAAGCACAATTAGCCATCTTTTGAGATGCAGATGCAGACTACAAAATAAGTACATGGACACATGCATAAACCTGAGGGAAAAAATTAAGAAACAAAAAGAAGAAGAGGATGTTATACTTCAAAAGAGTACTGTTACCAAGGAGCAGTAACCTCTTCATGGAACATGGTGGTGTAGATATCAGCTTTTGACCTCAGGTCCTCAACAGCAGCACCAAAATCATCACATGCCTCCCTCAATTCCTCAAGCTTTCTCTCAATATGTCTCATTTCTATTCCTGCTCGAGTACGTTCATTTCTAGCTTCTTTATACATCCTTGCCTTCATAGAAGGTTCTGAGTTGTAGGCAAGGTTAGCAAGCTGACATAGCCGAGCACGTAAAAATCCAACATTCATGCCCAACAACTCAAAGGCCTTTAAATATTTGTCCCAAGATGCAAAATCATCCTGAGCCGTAGTAAGCTTGCAAGCTCTAATGGCATCAGCAATATTTACAGTTTCAGATATAGCTCCTACAACCAGTTTATAATTCATGCCCTCCATAACATTTTCATGAAGAAATGCATTTTGGCTGCGGCAAAGCTTGTAGTACTTTTTTCGTATATCTTCAGAGAAATCGGAATCTACAAGAAATCCATTTACAAGAATGCTGAAGTTCTCAAAACTTTTGATGTCTTCAAATTGAAGAGGTGTTTCAGGTAATAACTTGGAAACCTCCAAAACTTCCGAATCAACCTCCTCACTATCATTTTCAGATGGTTCTGTTGACTGCCCAAGGTTACGATGATCTGGTGTTCGCAAGCCAATAAGGTTATGATGAATTGGTGTTCGCAAGCCAATCTTTTTCTTCTTTTGAACAATTAAAGGAGAAGACTTTGTGCGTTTCCTGTTAGTGGAATCATTAGAAGCTAATGTGCCCGTTTCTGCATTATCTTTATCTGAGTGAAACATCCACGAAAGATGGTAGGAACATCAATAAAAGTGCAAATTAAAATATAAACCTCCTAAGGTAGTGCACGATATTACAAAGAAATTAACAAACAGAGACATCAAGAAACTTGCCTGCATCGTTTTGCTTTGTATGAGCATCCAACTTTCGAAGCCCAAGAGTCCCATCAACTTCAGTCAAATCATTTGCCCTTATTATGTAAACCTACAAGAGGGAGGAAGATATGATTATGGAGAGTGAAATTCATATATATATATATATATATATCAAATCATTTGCCCTTATTATGTAAACCTACAAGATGGAGGAAGATATGATTATGGAGAGTGAAATTCATATATATATATATATATATATATATTCCACATTTAGGCTTAAATGTGAGATCCAACACTTGAAGGGATCCCACAATGAAACTCTAACATTTAGGCTTATATATATATACACGACATATATACACATAACAATGAAACTCTCTAAACATTCACTCATCAAATATTAAACCATTTTGTTGTCCCTGTCTACTAAAAGTGACGAAAGAACACTCCATATATACAGAACAGAAATTATTCAAACCATTACCTTAAATTTGGCAGGTTCAACTAATTGGAAGACCAGAACATCTCCCTCAAGCAATTTGTGCGAGACAGCAAACTGTCTCCAACCAGCACTCAGTCCTGTCTTGTATGCAAGGTATTTCATCTGATACTGTTTACCACTTTCATCTTCCAAAGTGATTGTAATATCTTTCTCTGGAAAGTGCGATTTGCAGAACAGCGCAGGAAGCCCCTATTGTAGAAAATGTATATAAGAAAGCATTAGGGGAAAAGGAAGAGAAGGGGATATAACATGTATATTTTACTCCAGTCATGAATAATGTTGTCACATTCATCAAGTTTAACAGAACTTACCATCCAAAAACAACTAGCTACATGTGATCTCACCAGCGATTTCACAAAGCTAGGGAAATGAGGTTCTAGTTTTGATCGAACTTCCTGTGCTCGAATGACAGCAGATGACTTTGCTTGACCCCGTGAAGGCGAGCCATCAATTGGGAAATCATATTGCATATTGCTTTAAGAGAAAGCACAAAGACAGTATTGTCATGAAGCGAAAATACAAAAGACAAACAATGAGAGGGCCACAATGCATGAGATCCATACAAGATGCTTCACTGACCTCATGGGCATGGACTTCCCTGCATGACCCAATAAAGCCTGTTCAAGCATTTATAAAAAATATTTCATCAATTCGTGCAGTCCAATTCATAAAGAACAGTTCCATTTCATCCATACAACCATTTTTGTCATATAATTAAAGGTTGCACGTTGCTCCCATTTTGCCCATTCATAACAAGAATGGCTTCTAACCCAACACTCCTCCTATCAACTTAACTCAAACAAGGATTGATCGATCAATACAATTGAATTTTCAATGTTTTTCGGTACTTTAAAGCCTACCCATGATGCCAATTCACGCATTGATCCACAAATATGAAAATTAAAAAAAAATTAAAAAAATTCCAAGATTAGGTTTTGGGGGAGGAGCCGTACATTCTTAACTTGGGCATTGGAAAGCTCCCTCATGGGCGTGGAAAACTCCACTTCTTTCTCGTTCGGCTTGCTTGTCTTCTTCACCTTATTATCCTATCCACAATGCACCAAAAACCCACATCAAATTCATGAAAAACAAGCAAACAAGCACCACCATGCAACATGCAACATGCAACATGCAAACATGGCCAGATACAGAGAAACAGAGACGGACCGCCGGGGAGAGAGGAGAAGGCCTGGGCTTGGGCTTGGACTTAGACGACGGCGTTCGAGGGTGGTGGTGGCGGTCATCCACCTCCTCCAGGGGGTATCTGGTGGCGGTGGTCTCTTTCTTAACATCCCGACTCATAATGATTAATTAATGGGAGCTTTCAGCTTTCTGTTCTCTCCTCCAGGCTGGGACAAACCACAGGTGGCCTGTCTCTGCCTAAGAAAAGAAAGAGAGAGACCAAGCCAGCCTTGCTCTGCCTCCTCCTCCTTTCCTTGGTCCAAAGGATGTTGGCCTTTTTTTTTTTCACATTTTGTTCGATTTGTTGACATGTTGTAAATTGTAATGTTGTCGTCTAAAGGACTAAAATGACGGTTTTAGCTGTTGAAACGAGAGAAATTTGCTACCCGTCATCAAAAACATCTGCTAATCTTAAACAACTCAACAAGTGGAACCCCATCTTACCGACACGTGTCCTACCTGATTCCCGCTTCGCCAACCCCGCTCTCTCTACTGCCTGAGTACTACGACGCCGTTTGTTCACTCTGTTTTTCTGTAGATGCATCTTGTTGTTGTACTTTGATGGCCCATTGAAATATTTTGGGCTTTAGGAATTAGGACATATGAGATATTTGGGCCTTTGGGAGCCTCTAAACAAACCCATAGTTTTATGAGTTTTTTTCTTTCCTCACCCCCTAAAACAATTTCCCATTAATTTTTCAAATTTGCCCTCAATTGAAAAAAATTAAATAAAAACATCCCCTAGTTTTTGTTTTTTTACAAGTTAGGGTAAGTGTAGGTAGCTGCCCCACTCTCCAGTTTACCCACCCATTAAAAGCTCTTGTCTCTCAAATTTTCTTTGATGTTTTCTTTAAAGACGAAGGTAACTTGTTTGTTCAAATGCCTCAATGAAGCCGCAACCAGCAAGCTATGGATAATCGAGGGTGTTCTGGACTAGTTTTCAAGCACTAAGACCTAATTTAAATGTACTAGAGACATTCAATTAGATGAGGATGAGTAGACAAAAGGTGAATGTCCATTATGTCCACTATCTTCCGCCCATCAATAAAAAAATTACTGAATCTGCCAATAAATTAATGAGAAATTTTGTTTAGAAGAAAACAAAATTTATGTTTTTAAAGTTGAGAAGAAAACTTTAAGTAGGATGGTTGTCATAAGAAATTATTATAATTAGAGTCTTCCGAGGGGTGGCAGCGTGGCAGCATCCAGCAATAATATACTTAAAAATAGAACAAAAAGTTGTTCATCCAATTAATGGCTTTTGGATTTGTGCTTGTTCATACATAGAATATGTATACAAACAAAATTCGAACTTGTTCCATATATATATTAAGCAGAAACTGTGGTGGGTACATGCATCATGCATGACATGTCTAGCAGCCCTGGAGACCTCATAACTAATAACTGATCGACTACGCCTTTGCCTCAAATAATATTGAAAAACAACTTAAACAATATAATTATGTCAAGAAGGTCAAAATATCCCAATTAGATTACCTTCACATGCACGTTATATAAAAGTAATAATTAAGAAAAATATTATTTATTTATTGTGTGACACAAAAAAATGAAGAGGATGATGTATTAATAATATATTAATAAGTTGGCGCATCATAACACCATGCAGCCCCTGAAAAACAGCCGTTGGATGTAAATACTAGAACTTAATCATAATTCTAACACATTCCTTCACTTCACCCACTCGGGCCAACCGAAAGACTTCAACGCGTATAGTTAAGCTTCAACCAAACAAATGAAATTAGGACTATGGTGTCACTGTGACACTGACACTGTTGCGTCGATCATTGCTGCAAAAGAGAGAATCTAAATCCTTTGCGTGGTATAATTAAGTTTCATGATTGCTCACTGCTCACCTACAAGGCTATGTGCTTTCATTGGTTTAAAGATGGTCAGTGAACAAACAAAAAACAGTGTGTGCCTGTGCCACCTTTAATACTTCCTAAAATCCTGGGTTGATTGATTTTGGATGGACTTGGGGTCCTCTTGTCTTGTGCTCTTGTTCTTTCCCTGTCATCTTCTTGCAGCACACGTCTCTCTCTCTCTCTCTCTCTCTCTCTGGAACATGAACTATTAATAATAAAAATAAAAATATGATAATTGTGACTTTTGGTCCTGGATGGCGTCTATAGCAGTCACCAGTGATGCTAAATTCCCAATTTTTAAGGGTGTTCAAATTTCGTTAAAAATCTCTCTAATGGTGCAGTTTCTATCTCTATGATCATTTTGGAATGGATTTTTCACAATCTTTGAGCGGTTGGTTGAAGGTTCTCTATGTGGTATTTGCATTCTGCTCTGCTCTCTTTCTGGGTGCTTTCAAAGGTACCCTTTTTACTCTTCTGCAATTTGGGTATGATTATTGGACTATAGGATGACTTGTTCCAACTTTCACATTATATGCTGAATTTTATATGAAAATTTACTGGTGGGTTCTTGAAATTTTCATTGGATTTTGTTCAATGTTGCAGGTCTTCTTGTGGGTCCTATTTCTGCTCTAATATTGATCATAGGGAATGTGGGGATAATTTTGGGTTTGTTTCCTGCACATGTTGCCTGGACAGTCTACACTCTTATTAAGTTAGTAACCTCTGGAACTACCCTCTTCAATTTTTTCAATAATTACCTCATTTTACAGAAATTTATTTTTTTCTTTCCACATGATATATGTATGTCAATGTTTGGCAATTGCAGGATTGATAGATTTGATGTTCCACTTAAAGTTGCTATTTTGTTTGCCTTGCCTGCCCTATTTGGTATATGGTTGGGTTTGAGCATAGCTGGGAGTGTCCTTGTGGGAGTGGGCTATGGATTCTTCACTCCCTGGGTTTCCACTTTTGAGGCCTTCAGGCATGACAATGAGTACAAGAAATTCATACATTGTGTTGTGGTAAATCCTTAAACTTGGTACTTCTTTGAATTTTCAGTCTCATTTAGTACTAATACTCTGTCTGCTTCCCCTCATCCACCATAGGATGGAACTTGGGGGACAGTTAAAGGAAGCTGCACTGTAGTTAGAGACTTTGCAGACATATGTTACCACTCGTACCTGCTCTACTTGAAGGAGTTGCGCGAATCTCCTGCGTCAGATGAAGTTCGAACTCTAAGGTAATGGTGTTGTAATTAGTGACTAGAATCGTTTTTCTTTAGTAATCAAGTACCAAAGTTTTCCCAAATTTTAACCATCAAATTATGTGGTAGGAACATGACAATATATTAGTTGTTAGAAATAAATAAGGTTCATAGTAAGACCAGATAAAAATGAATGATATAGCATTACTCAAACAGCGATTTTAATCTGAACTCATTTCTTTTTTGGAGCCATCTTGCAGGTTGATTCATGTGCCGGCATGTATTATAGTTGGTGTGTTGGGGTTCGTGGTGGAGATTCCTCTTTACACTGCAATTGCCGTTGTAAAGAGTCCATACATGCTATTTAAGGGCTGGTATCGACTGATTCATGATCTAATTAGTCGAGAAGGTCCATTTCTTGAAATAGCTTGCATCCCTATTGCTGGTTTGACGATCCTAATGTGGCCAATTGTTGTTGTTGGGAGCGTCTTATTGTCAGTTTTCTCAAGCATTTTTATTGGATTGTATGCATCAGTTATAGTCTATAAGGTTTGCTCATACTGAAATATAATCCTCTCAAATTCTCAGTCTCCTTGGCCTTCTTTCATGATTACTGAAGTTGTATATCCTTTAATTGTTTGTGGATGAAGGAAAGATCTTTCAGAAGTGGTGTGGCTTATGTGATTGCAATGGTTGCTGAATTTGATGAATACACAAATGACTGGCTGTATCTACGAGAAGGAACCATCTTCCCAAAGTTATTCATTTTTCTGCTTCATCATATGAGATATTCTTTTTTAGCTCATTTTCCTGCTAGAATTTTGTTTTGCTATTAAAATCTCTAACAGCAGTGATCTCATTATGCGCAGCCAGGCCCCAATATCGAAAAAGAACTGTCTCTCAATCATCAGAGGTTTCTGTTCAAGGAAATCACGTGACGGGAGGAAAATTCAGTTCTGCTCCTATGGAAGCACCTGCAATGCTTATGTCAAATGTAGGCCATTCAAGATCAGTTAGAGCTGCTATACAGGAAGTGAAAATGGTACAGGTATGATTTTAGGTTAAGAGGTAGAAGTGATTTTTTCACTAAATATATACTTCGAGCCTGAACACTCTGACTAAAGGTTCTCTGCAAATGAATTTCTTTGCATTCCTATTTTTTTTTCAAAATAAAAAAAGTGCTTCGCCCTCTTTTGCCATTTAGATATCTAGAATTGAAAAGAAATTTCATAAGTTTGGTTTCAAGTATAATCTATCCGATTCTTTCTTGGCTGATGTGAATATGATGGAATAAAACCTCTTTGACAGGCTGCACCAAATAAAATGCTCTAAGCAAGCAAATTGAATTTTGGTCAATCATGATTAAACCTCAATTTAAAAACTGATTAACCAAATATTAGCCCTCACACTTGTTTTGTACTATGATGAAGTGAGAGTTTCTTGTGTTTTACTCAAAATGCAACAGATATGGGAAAATTTAATGAGGTCCTGCGAACTGAGGGGTAAGGAACTGTTGGATGCTGATGTGATAACTCCAACTGACCTCTATGAATGGTTGAAAGCAGAGAAGAGCAATGAAACATCGATTATTAGTGTTGGTTTGCCTTGTTATTCATGCTTGCAGACTCTTCTCAGCTCCATCAGATCAGATTCAGCTGGTTTACTGCTGCTTGATGGTGTTGAAGTTACCTATTTGAATAGACCACATGACAAATTGTTGGACTGGTTCTTTAATCCTATAATGGTCCTGAAGGAACAGATTAAGGTCATAAACTTGGGAGACGGTGAGGTGAGATTTTTGGAGAAAGTTCTTCTTTTCGGAAGCAATACACATCGGACGAAGGCTTGGGATAATGGAAGCTTAGTACCTCAAGATGCTCTAAGAGCTGCTCAAATCCAGGGCATTAGCAGAAGGTACGAGTTTTGCCTCTATTCCAATTCAAACCAGCTAAAAAACCCAAATTGTTCAGAAACCATGGAAAAGAAATGAATATTTCAAATGTTTTCATGATTTGTTAGCAAACAGAGGCCGCAAAACCAACTATATGTGTGTAATGTCTTCTTATCTTATCAAACACTCTGGATTGTTAATGTTGTCAAATTGTGAATCTAAACTACATATTTAAACATGCATCAACCTAGTCAATGATTCAAATTGAGTCATATTCAAACAAGCATCAACGTACCTAGTCATATTCAAACAAGTATCATTGCCCCTCCTGCATCTGCACATCTTCAAACCAAGTTGTTCAGAAACCATGGAAAAACAAATGAAAATTTCAAATGTTCCCATGATTTCTTAGCAAACAGAGGGTGCAAAGCCATATGTGTGTGTAGGGTAATGTTCTATTATCTTATCAAACACTCTGGAATGTTAATGTTGTCAAATTATCAATATGAACTACATATTCAAACAAGCATCAACCTAGTCAATGATTAAAATTGAGTTATATTCAAGCAAGCATCAACCTAGTCATATTCAAACAAGTATCATTGCCTCCGCTGCATCTGCACTTCAAAAAATGGAGTCATTCAGTGTCCTTTCTCAGAAGCATATATGTCATCTAAATGGATGCAATAGAGTGAAAGGCATTATACATTTCTAAAGAATATGTATAATTAGTTTGATATACCTTTGTGTTTCATCATATCATGTACAATGGAGTGACTTAATTAAATTTTGTCAATATAAATTAATTGGTGTTGTTTCTGATGCAATTGTAAATATATCACAGTAGAGTCAAGAATCAAAAGTCCTGTTATAATTCTCAATATTCATCTTTTAAAGTGGTGAATACAATTTTTGTAGGATGATTGGAATGATGAGAAGTGTCTCAAAACTTCCCACTTATAGAAGGAGATTTCGGCATGTTGTGAAGGCTTTGATCACATACTCCGTAGATAAGGAGGCTTCTATCATATCCGGTTCCGTTAAATCTACTACCTCCATTGAAGATGTATAGGATGAACTTTAATTTAGTTCCTTTTGATGTATTTTCTCCCCATAGCATGAATTATTGTAATTAATTTGTCATGGACATGTATTTTAGTGTACAGGTCAGATCATTTGTTTATAATTAAGCTTTGCTAAACACATTCATACTCATTGTGCATTTAGCGATGTGTCTCATTCAAGCTATCAACATATATTAGTTGTTCACATGCACATGGATGATTGATGCTAGCTTTTTAGCTCTAGTAAAAATTCATACCATGTTCCTCGCTCTCAAATCTCCATGAGTGAGAAATCTATACATGGAATGTGGTAAAGATAACCTATGGTAGTGCTACCACTTGAGAGAAATAAATGTGTCATTAAGTAAAGAAAAAAATGTTATTATATATGTTCTATATATGCATGTTTCCTACATGAAACTCACTTGAATGATTGGATCTTGATAGATATCAAAAAAGAAAAAAAAAGATAGATCATTGGAAATGTCAGTGACTACTTTGGACAATATTATTGTAGAGTTGGAATCACTCATAAAGAACTGAAACTAGCCTCGATCCCTCCACAGTCTCTCACTCCCAGAGATAGAAAACATTACTTGAAAAGAAGAATGTCAAATTTTGTGAAAGAGTGTAATTAATGAAACGATCCACCCCATATGGGAAGCTAGCTAGTTAGTATGATCCAAGAAGGTGAAGCAAGGGCTTGAAAGGTCAGTCACTGATCAGTCTCTATGTATTGCATACAAGTGTAAATCGGACCACGAGATTATAAAAGAATGGCATCTTATATGCATTATTTTGTGTGCACAAAATTAATATGTGCCATCAATTTTATACAAAAATATAAAAAATAAAAGAAACTTTACAACAAAGTATTTTAAAGGTATATGCATAAAAGTTTAAAAAAAAATTCATGTTTTATTACCAAAAAATAAAAGGTACTGTTGTAGGGTGCACTTGCTTCTAGAAAAGTGCTAGCTTCCTCCTTATGTCTATTATGACACATCACCATATTACTAAATTTTCAGCTGATATTTCATCAAACTGGAGTCCTTTATAAATTTTGAATTTATTTCATTTTAGATACCAACTTTAAGTTGAGATTTGTGAAATAACTTAAAAAGTTTTAATCCAATTAGTGTCTAAATTAAAAAATTAATCCCTCACTGTTTTGCCAAAAAATTTATTGTAATATTTAATCCTAATTTTCTTGATTAAAAAAGCATGTTCTTTTTCAGAAAATTGAATTGTGCGAATATAAATGTGTTTTTTTTCTTGGTCTAAAAGTACAAATGTGTTGTATAGCACAAAGATTAAACAAAGTGGAGTGGAACTGTGGAAGTAACTAGCATTGACTGACTGAGTGACTCGATCCTGTGACCCATCATCAGATGCCAGAACCCAATTCCAGTCTGATTTTATTTTGCAGTTGGTTTTTTTTCCCAAAACGACTTGGAAGCTGCCGTGCTGGTACGAGTGGTGGAACCGCCACTATTCTTTCGCATTCCATATTCATTTGCTTTTGTTTTACTTGGAATTTGGAAAAGTTGGATTATTGGCCAACCGCACATGGACGTCAATCAATCAGGTCACGCAGATGAGATAAGATCGAAACCCTCTGATCCTCGACACGTGTCCGCATCTTACTCGCCGTGATGCGTGTTCCGCCTTCGCAACTCCAATACTAATCGCCCATCAAAATTTTAATAAATTATTAGGCTTTCGAAAATATCAGGAGAATTAGAAAAAAATAAAAATAAAAATAAAATATTTGACAAGAAAACAAAGAATTGCATGAATTTTATTTCTCTTATAAAGTTATTATTTATAATAAATAAATAACCAATTGACGCCGGAAAATACTGAATTATTGAGTGCATGTGTGTTGTTGGTACACAGGAGTAGTACTCTGGGAAAGAAGGCAGAAGAACAGCAGGAGAAGAACATAGAGAGGGAGAGACAGACGGAATTTAAGGGAGAATAGAATTCTAGAAGCTTTTGTTTTTGATCCCCGATTGTTCTCTTCGATCTTCCCTATGTGGATATGCCAGCAGAAAACGGTGTCGTACTGCTTTGGACATACAGTACTGGAACAAACTCCATCAACTGCTTCTTCTTCTCCTTCTTCTAAATTAAGTAACTTAAAGGGGGTAGCTAGCTGTGCGCCTGTACATGATTAAACCCAACCAAAAAAAGAAAAAAAAGAGAAGAACTGGACTTAAAATTAAATAATAACAATTTGCATGACGGTCGATCTTCTGCTCCTTTTTAATTTGCTTGCTTTCGAGGCTTTAATCGAACCCACTCGTAACGACCTTCCAAAGGCTCCTCCTTCTCGAAATCAAAATTATACCTGAAAACCAGTTCAGAATTTCAAATTAGTACAATTACAAAGCTTGAAAGCAGCTAGCACAGAAAACCCTCGTTAAAAGTACTTGAAGTGCACTTGAACTTACTTCTCCTTGAATTGTTTTTGGAGGTCTTTCTGAGCTTCTGCGAAGAATTCTTCGACCTCCAACACCGTAACATTGATCTTCTCCGGCACCTTTGATATTCTTGGTCGAGAATTATCCGCCTCCTTCGGCCTCAGCAGCGTTGATTCGACTTCGTCGGATTCTGCTTCACGAACTTGAAGCTCGCTCGTAAACTTCATCTTTCTCCTGTGTACACAGGAAAAAAATAAAATAAAGAAGAGCTAAAGAATTGAGAAGCAGAAGACGAATTTATATTCAATTTTACGTACGTGATAGGGTTGCGTTTCGAATTTGGAGAAAAATTGAATTTTTGAACTTTTGAATTGAAGATAAAATACATGAATTCGAGTAATAAATGTTTGAGGCCAAAATGTTATATATATATATATATACTTCACAGTTCAAAACCTTTCTCTGCGGGAATTACACGTCCACGATTCAACTTGCTCACTCTCATCCTGTGAATTATTAAATTCAGTTAGCAAAGATAAAGAAAAAGCAATAAAAGCCGCGACAAAACTGAAAATTTCAAGAAGCTGAGAGAGCATTGATCGAATTTATTGAGAGAAATTTAATGGTTCACCTCCAGATCTACGAATTCAATGCTTCTATCTTGCACGAGCTCACTTGAGCCGTTACTTGAGCAGCAAGAGGTCTGAACGTGATCATCTGATGATGAGCTACTAGGGCTCCATGTGCAGACGTCGTCGTTTAGTTCATGATCATCAGAACTCTCTGCTCTCTTCGCCACAATTTTCGATGCACTTACGACGTCGTCTTCTCCGTGTCTCGGCTTCTTGAGCCGAGCACACGACGATGCCGCTAAATTCACCAATTGTCCATCAATGTTGGCCTTCCTCTTCTTCACCATGGCTGAGCTCGCGGCGGTGGCACGAGCCTTTGTCTTCATGCTCACCTGAGCCACCTCCATCACTGTAAACTCTGCAATTCAGTTCCTCTACTACTTCATCATCATCACTAGTTTTAGAGTGATAAAGAGAGAGTCAGTGTGTGCTTGTTTATGTGTGTGCGGTGACGATAATATTGATGATGATGATGATGATGAGACGGTTGGACGGCTAGGATTGATTTGGTTTATAAGTGCGGGGTGGGCGTTGGGTTACGTGGTGGTCCAGACTCCGTTAATAATGACGGGGAATCTGGAAACGGGGTATTTGACGGCGCCGTTACGTAGATCTCGGCTACACCGAACATTCCTCCAATTAATCGCTGCCACGTGGACGTATGCCACGTCGAAGATAACAAGAGGGAAATGATTGCTTAGGAGGAGTTTCAGGTTCGGAGGGCCGTACGGTCTGTGGAAGTTAGAACGGGATTCATTTGAATCACCGGGGGGAGTGAATCGTTCAGTGAGAAAATCGTATTTTCGGGCGAGAAATACCGTTTCGTGTGAATTGAATTACTTGTTTACCCTTCTTCATTTAATAACAACAGAAATGCCATCCACCGGTTTTCTCGGAGTTGAATTAATGGTTTGTGCATGTTAATCTGCACGTTTGGGCCAATTAATTACTCTCAACTCAAGAAAAGAAAGCATTAAGTTTTGGAAACTTGATGGCCAATAGCAACTTTGATGGTACAGATTGAACAAAAGATGGGAGATAAATTCAAGTGAGGTAAATTCAAGCAGTTTTAAACAAGAACAAGGAAAATACAGAATTCAAAGTCCATATATACATAGTGACCTTTTGTCAAAGTCAATTTTGTTAATACATATGACCTTTTGTTATATAGTACTTGTGAAATATTAATGTACGTATACAAGAAATTGTTATATGTTAAATAAGATTTTCTAGATTATTCTCACTCCGTTACAGTACTATCAAATGAATGATAGTGATATCAAAGAAAATACGTTGTTAACAACAAAATTAATAGTACCTTATAACTGATTGAAAGAAGAAATAATTACCCTCATGAACCATTGAAAAATCTAAAATGTTGACATTTTTTAGATTTTTTTTCATTTTCTTTTACCCACCCTATCTCTTACCAATTGGGCTAAAGCTCAAATCGCCTAAATGCAAACTCTATAGCACTAGCCAAGGAGAACTTTGAATCAGCTAGCTGCCAAACTAAAACAATTTGTAAATTTGGACAATTAAATGCATAAATGCCTTGAATTATTATTCAATATTTAATGATCACCCAACTTTGATGGTCCATTACTCAAAAACAATATAATCAAAGGATTAATGATATGATAAAAGGAGAGAAGAAGATTTTAGGGTTTATGGAGTTTAAATCATTTTTAAAAAGTGGGTGATCGATTGCGTAAAGATTAAATGGGTAGATCGAGTAGATTAATTTTCTTTTTTTTACAAAAGAATAAATTTCGAGGGATATATATGAGCTTTGGGAGACATGGCAGACAAGTTAATTTTAGGGCGATAACGGCAAAACGATTAGGTAAGTGTACGTATAAAATTATGAGTTGTAGATGGAATTGTGGTAAGATGCAGGTATACGATGAGATAGCACAAGTTTATCATTCATGCAAATGGGTGGGCAAAACTGGACCACAGCCATAAAAGGTTTCTCTCTACTCAGAACTCGACCACAGCTACCTAGCCACTTTCTCCAACCACCTACCTTCCAAATTTACCATCATGCAATAATACAACTATAACTTTGCCCCACTACATCTTCGATTTCTACTACTTTAATCTTTATTATTTTCTTTCAGACATAAAATTACTATTCTTAATGTTTCAACTTTGTTATTGGGTAACTGAATTTATGTTTGGGTAAAATACTTTTTTGGTCCCTTTGTTTTGAGCTGAAAAAGCACATTTTCTCCCCGTTTGCAATTTCAATAAAAATCAAATCTTCTATTTGGGGATAAATTATCCACTTGTTTTCAAGAAAAATTTTGTTAGGGGATTCAAAAACCATCTTATGTTATGGGCTTTCTACAACTAATTTCATTTTTTTTATTTCATGTTTATTTGTTAAAGAAATTGAGGCTCACATAACTTTTAGGGTTTGAACTTTAAATTTTTGTTTGAAAATAAAAAAATACAAGGTTATACACATGCATGATTTCAGTCAATTTTTAGTAAAACTTACTCGTTTAAACAAGTTATATGTTCCAAGATTGCAAAAAATAAAAAACACAAGAACTAAATTAGAAAAATTGAAACCAACATATATAAAACATAGGGACAAATTGGGAAAATTGTCTAGATTACTATTTAAAGGTGCATATTTGTAAAATAAACTAAATGATTTTAAAACAATTAAATGATTTTGATAACAGTAAAAATCATTATCTATTTATTTGATAACAATTAGCAGGATATCTAAATGATAAATAGGAGATTTTTTGAATACTGATCTTCATAGTTTGATCTATGAAATGAATGGTTTTAATTATATACGTACACTGCATGAGAGGAGAAAATGTATATAAGAACGTAGGTAGAAATTAATGAGGAGAATGTAGCTACAATTCCTGTAAAGAAAATCGTATATTAATACTAGTATCATATAATGTGGGCTACTTATAAGTTAGAACGTACCAAATTCCATTACTGAACTTTAATTATAATGTAACCTGCTTAATTGGTTTGTACGTACCATGTGTATTAAACAAGAGACAATTAATTAGATTGGATCTCTCTCTGAAGTTTTGAACCTATTAACATTCAGATGCATGGTTGAGTCCCACAACCATAAAAAAAATAAAAAAATAAAAGTTATTAGATACAACAGAAGTTAAAACAAAAAAATAGAAAATTTTGTAGCTAAATTGACATGGAAAGTGTTGTTATTGCAACTATTGTAACTAGTTTTAGTGTTAGAAACTTCCATAACTAGAAGTTTTAGTAACGAAGATAGATTCATTTATTACCATATTAAATATAGCATTAATTAGCTACAATATTTTTTTCTTGTAACTAAAACACCTCATTTTTACTGATAAAAATTCCTCAAAATTATCAAAAACTATAGTTGTCTTTCTTGCTTTGATCTATTTGGAAAAATTAACTTGTAATTTTTTTGTCAGAAAAAACTGCAGTAATTTATTATATACGTTGATCTTCAACGTAACACAGCCTTTGAAAATGAGGCAGATGGTCCACAATCAACTTAAAATATGGATATTTCCTCATATATAATAATAGATAATAACTCAAAAAGGTGAAAAAAGAAGTGTATATATATATGTCTTAAGAATTAAGATATATATCACATTTTCTACGGAATCAGAGTGACACTTGAGGTGGCCCATCTTGGGATATTTAGAATTTTTGTATTAATTGGCCATTCATTCAGTTCAGGTGCGCGCGTTAGCTAGACAGGCCTAAAGTACAATGATGCGGGACGCTGTCTTTGATGATTGCAATAAGCTTGTAATATATGAACAGTCTAATTAGACATATACATAATTTCACTTTATGCAATCTTTTCAATGTCATTCACGATAAATAAAAAAGTATTAGTTGTTTTAAGAGTAACGTACCCTATTCATATGATTCAATCTTTTATATACTATGCAGGGTATAATAATTCTAGGCCTCGTTTGGACGATGGTACAGTACTGCACAAGCTAGGACTATGTCCTAGGGACAGGACAGCACAAGACTGTGGCTAATCCTGTCCCATGTTTAGTGTAATACATGATTGGACTGGATTGTGAAAAAAAAATTTAATTAAGAAAATTAACTATACAAAATTAAAAATACTATTTAATCA
>QANT01008052.1:0-19594 GCA_003254885.1 Purshia tridentata | reverse complement strand
AATATAGTATAAATAGAGGTCAAAACTACTTTTACTGAAAGTAATACTTAGTATAGTGGTGAGAGTTTTATCTTTCAATTTACCAAGACAATCACAACTAAATTGTGAGACAGTTATAATTAAGATGTGATTAAATTGATTTTTTTTATTTTAATACAATATAGTATAAATTAATGTAATAATACAGATGTAATATATATACATTTTTTTATTGTAGTAGCATATGATGTAATATTTGTAAATTATAGTATCCTTTACTTTATTATTATGTTTGACTTTTCAACTAGTACTTAATTTAAAATGCTATTAAATTTTGGTAGTTAAACTAAAAAATTATTAAAATTTAGTACCTAAAGTCAATTAACCTGAAAACTAATTGCCTTTTGAAGGAGCAGCATGCCAACCTGCTCCAAAAAAGTATCATGTCAGCTGGGCCCAAGCCCACCAGGAGCATAACACAAAAAAATAAAAAATAAAAGTCAACATGTGTTGATTCACTGTTGACTAGGGGGTTTATGCGAATAAATAAAGCAAAAAAGGGTTTCAATTATTTCTAATAAGGTTGGAGGTTAGGAATTAACTCTATTCATAATTGTTGTTAGTGATTATTAACTATAAAAAAAAATATCTTACGCATGCAAATAATATGCAATAGTGAAATAACAAAACTTTAGTTACTTGCTCAAAAAAAATACAGAAAAATTAATGACCAGGCACTGGCAATGAAATTTTAAATACTAACCGTTGACTCTTGTAATTCTTTCCTCGTGATTTCCAAAAGGCCAAGAGTATCAAACGCTTGCAACTGTAAGTACAATACAACCATCAAATCTGAAACAGAAAATGTCTATATGCATTTATGCAAGAATTAATAGCCCTGTAGTTCTTTTGTTTTCGGCCAGACCAGAAAAAACTAGCTTGATAGTAATTTTCAAATAGTTTTGATCCGTTCAAGCCAGCAAGTCATTTTAATGCTATTAGTTCAGCATAACATGTCATTTGTTATTAGTTTATCTACTGTCCAGTCTAATAAAGACACATTTATCCAACGTAATTCAATCTATACAACAGTCGTCCATTACAAATTTTCAATATAAATCAGCCATGGATTAGCCTGTGTTGCAGCTTTACCACCTGACATGCTATTTCATACACTTTTCAGAAGCACACTTTTGGACAGAGAAATGGATAAAATTCCTGTTAAATGTTAATTACATTAAGACCTAAATAGATATCATTGATATGTCTAAACGAAAATATTATTATAAACAGATTAATTTGAAAATGGAAGCTATTATTATAAATAGATTATTTTGATATATCTAAAAGAAAAAATGCAGCAAATGCGAAAAAATTTGCACACAGCCCTCATTTGAAGGCTCTCAAACAAAGATTTGACTCTCCATTTGTCAAAGCAACCTTGATTGGATGATAAAAGGACAAAAATTACTCTAGGGTTTAGTTGTGAGAGAGAGCGGGATGCATGAACGGGCTCAAGCTTGAAGATGAAGTTCAGACAAAGGGAGAGAAAGAGAGATGAAATGAAGTGTTGGGTATAGAAAGAAGTTTGAATTTTTTTAAAAAATATGAAATGTCCTTCATGGTCATTTTACTGTAGGACATAATTGTCCATTCATTTATTAAAATGGTGTTGGATAAGAAAAGAAAATTGCTGGGTATACAAAAAATTTCCTTTATTGTATCATCTTAACGTTGTCCAATGATAAAGTGTAGAATGAACAATATCTAAATTATCTACCATATTCTAACCAACATAGAAAATGAATACATTCATTCTTGATGAATTCCAACAATCATTATATCTTAGATTCTCAAAGTTGCCAATAACAGCAGTGAATATTTAACTTAAAAGAGATAAGAGGCACAAATTGCAATTTTAAACAAGCAATGCATTTAATTTATTTTGATAGAATACAACTAGATATATGCATTCATGAATGCACGCATAAATTTACAAAGACTTGTGTGTGTGTGTGTAGAGAGAGAGATATATAGAGATAGGGGGAGAGAGAGAAAGACAGAGTAGAGAGCTATATACACCAAAATCCACATTCAAAGAGGATTAGATTGTTTGCGAAAGAAGAAAACTGACCAGTATGACCAATGCCTCGCGGCCATTCTTTCCGATTTCACCTGATGCTCCATAATTATGTATCTTCCTATTTTGCTTCATTGATTTGTCTAAAGAACATCGTGCTATCCTATTACAGAAAAAGAAGCATATTAATCTGTAAGAATCTACTGAGAATGAATTATTATAAAAATGGGAACAGCTAAGTTAAGCCTAATGATATTTTCAATTTTCCAAAAAAACATAACGTCATGCATAACATACAATAACTAGTTTATGACATTATCATTAATAGGATGAAAGAGTGAAACATGCAGTGTACACAGTACAGAAGTTATATATTCTGTGCATGCTTCCAATTAATGTCTGCATACTTCTCACAAGCTAGCATTCTCTCCTTGGCCAAAGCCTAAACTATATCTACCTGACCCCAAAAAACCACTATATAGGTATTTAATAATATCCTTTCCCTGTTTGTTTAATAAAGTCTTGTTTCCTATAAAAAATTATAATAAGAACCTACTCAAATTGATATCTTCACGAGAATATTACAAATACAGCCTAATGATACAGCACGAACAAGATATGGCTCAACACTTCAATTATATATTCACATGTTACTGATTTTTAAATATGAAGAAGCTGGTAGTTTGGTAGGAGGTGGGAATGTTTGGACCCACCAGGAAGTAAATTGAAGTCTGGATCAACTGTGTAAAATAAAACTTTTGGAAACAATCAGCGTACAGAAAGTATAAAATCCCTTGTAGCCTATCAAAGAGAAGATTTGCAAATCAAACAAAAATTCAGAGTAAAAGAAATGAAAAATTTAGTGTAATCAGAGAATCTAGTGTGAGTTTAAAATTCAAAAGATATTTTTCTTTTTTTTGGAAATGGAAATTTTGGAACAAGAAAATGATACCTGTTGTAGTAAATACATTAAAGCAGAAAAGAAATAGAAAAAATAATTCAGAAAAAACAACTCAATACAAGTTATCCAGTTAAGAGCTTAAAACCCTGTATTGCTCTGACAACCTATAGTAGTTTAACTTTTCTCAGATATTCGCATTGCTCTCAACAAGATACCAAGACCACTAATTTTTTCTTTTATGAAAAAACAAATTTTAATCCACCAAAAACCAGTACAAAACTTTGTGGACTGACATTATAGATTAGTCCACCAGAAAAATACATCTATAGAGAACCTGAATTCCAACCTACAAAACTCCTACCAATCAGAACCACTGTCTAACCCTAAAACTATTGCTTTTTAAAAAAAAAAAAAAAAGAAACAAAATTTATTAAAACAACAAAAGAACAGGGAGAAAGATAGTGGACAGGATATCCACCTACATAACAAAACAAAAAACCACCTCCCAAAACCTTGCTCACAATAAGAATCAAGAAAAACACACATGCCACTCTAGCAACAAGAAGAACTCCCGCAAAACCCAAAACAGCCCTACCCAACTGTAGCTTTCCAATCCAACAAAATGATGGAAACTGACAACTCTCTAAGTACTGAGGAAACTGAAGACCATAAAGATGGCCAAAACCTAACTTTTTCCCAAGAAGACTCCACGTTGTCCCCCTTAAAATCTTCAAAGACTCCTATTTTTCTCCCACCATATTACCCACAACACTGCCAACGCTCCAAAAACCCATAGCACCTTTGCTTTCCTACCTCTCCTCCCAAACGTGAGATGTTTTTCACAAAACATCACAGACTGACTGTGGAATAACCCAGCTAATACCAGCAGATCCAAACAAGTGCCACCAAAGTCACAAAGCATATGGGCAATGCAAAAACAAATGGTTCCCATATTCAGCTTCCTTTCTGCACAGAACACACCAATGAGGAGACAGACTTACACGAGGTCCCCTCTTTTGAATCACATTGCACGTATTTACCTTCCCATGAGAAATAATCCAGGCCAAAACATGAACTTTGGGAGGGACAATCGACTTCCAAATCAATTTTGTAGACTCAAAAACAGCAAGGCGCCCCTTTTCACACATGAAACTTAAAAAAAGAGAAAGACCCCTGAAGAATCCAGCTTCCATCTTCTTCTAACCTTAAACTATTGTTGCTCTCCAATCTAATAGTATACACTGAAGAGAAGACCAGAATTTTCTTTTTTCTTTTTTTCCCAACGCTCCACTCGATATCCAGCATAATCTACAGAAAATCCTCTTATGTCTTTCATAACACACCACCCAAAAAATGGCTTGTACACTGCAAGCCCCCAACATACCTTCTTTCCAGCAAAAAGACCACTAAAATTTCTAACCACCCTTTAGATAGTTAATCCGAATTTTTTTGTTTTTAAACAAAAGGAAATTCATTTTTCAGTCCATACATACATACACACAGACATACAGTGAGAGAGAGAGGGAGTGAGAAAAAGAGAGAGAGAGAGAGAGAGAGTAAAAGAATAATGAGTAAGAGGTAGGATAAGAAATAAATAGTGCTTCTATTACCGCCCCTAAAAAACTCACCCTGCCCATATGCTTTCCCAACCCCCTATTAAAATTATTAAAAAAAGACATTAGTTAGCATACCCAAATTAAACCCCTAAACCCCTTTTTTCTGTTTCTTTGTTAGCTTTGCAACATGGCAGCTATGGCAGCATCCATGGTTAGGGCGTTACCCATGGCATTCCTAAATTTTTTTTTTCAATTTTCTTTTTTTTAAATCTCAAACTTGTTTGAAGTAATTTTACAGGAAGATAAAATCATAATTGAATTTTCCTTGAGCATTTTGGGGTGATAATACAAGAAATCTAAATATATTGATCAACACATCACTTGCAATTTTATTTGAATAGTATCAAATTTTTGCTTGAAACTTATGTCAAAATAAAACAAACCTTATGGACTCATTTAAAAAATCTTTGGCCTTATCAAGCTCAGAAATTGCTTTAGAATATTCCATCTTCTTTTGTTGGTTGGAATTAAGCATTGCCACTCTAGCAAGATGAAGCATGTTCGCACCAATCTGCCCATGGACATAGAAAATCAGGCCTACTAAAAATTTTGCACATGTGCACGCTTTTTTGGTACAAATGCATGGTATAACTTCCTTAAAGGAAATTATGAGTAAAAAGGATAAAAGCAATAGACACATTGTATTCTACATAAACACATAAACTTAACTCAAATCAATTAAACATTATCCCAATAAACTGGTCATATAAACACTATTTTACACTGTCTGTCAACTAGTGCACTCCTTTATCCAGACTTGGCACAAACCTGTGTAAAATGTAAATATGAAGACTCTAAGAATGAACGAAGCATAGATGGATAAACAAGTATATTCAAAATATAACAATTAAAGACTTAAACATCCTTAATGAAATTAACTTGGACTTGTTTACACTCAAAAATAAAAGGAAATAACAAAAGCTTTTATGATGGATATCATGATTGTCCTCATTTGACTGATAAGGGATTATAATTTAAGTTGATTTTAGATTGGCTTCATAAATTTGGCTCAGCTGTCACTCTTTAGGGATAGATCCAAATTATGAAATCATATTACCACCCTATTGTTCTTCTCCTCACATATTTCCACACTCTTTCTACCTCTTTCTCTTCCCCTTCTTTCTCTCTGTATTCACTTTCTCCTATTCGTTATGAATCATTATAAAATCAAAAATTTGGACACCTTATTGTTATTCTCCTCACATATTTCCACTCTCTTTCCACCTCTTTTTCTCTCTCTTCACTTTCTCCTATTCATTCTGCATGATTATAACATAAAAAATTTGGACAATTCAAATATAAGGAAGCCAAAAAATTTCAGAGCATTAAATTTTTGAAATGAGAACGTAGTTGGAAACAAAAACATGACATACCATTATTGCCAAACAGAATTTTTATAACATTTCCATATCACTACAATTGAAAAGTTTCTTTTTTTTCTTTTTTCCTTTTTTTCTTTTTTTTACAAAGGAGGCTAAAGGGAGATGAGGAGGTTAAACTTTTGGGTGTGAGGGTAAATGATCTTTACCACTGGAGCCAGACGCAATATACAGAAGCATATTTGATATTATAAATTAAACAATCTGCATACTATTCAATAGGAAGCAGCATACTGAAACATTTAAAGCTGCATATTATTACATCATGCAATCACATAAGAGCAGTTGTCAGCTAATAGCCAGGTACATTTAACTAATTACAATTCCATGTGACTATGTTATTTCAATCACAACTACATATATGATTGAGGTTGAGTTAAGATGTATGTGTTATATGCTGTGTCACTTTTTAACATCTTATTTCATTATTAATGGAATTTTGGCTTACACATAAACAAGTTTTCATCTTATACATGACAAGATTTTACAGAAGCATATTTGATATTATAAATTAAACAATCCGCATACTATTCAATAGGAAGCAGCATACTGAAACATTTAAAGCTGCATATTATTACATCATGCAATTACATAAGAGCAGTTGTCAGCTAATAGCCTAGTACATTTAACTAATTACAATTCCATGGGACTACGTTATTTCAATCACAACTACATATATGATTGAGGTTGAGTTAAGATGCATGTGTTAAATGCTGTGTTACTTAACATCTTATTTCATTATTAATGGAATTTTGGCTTACAAATAAACAAGTTTTCATCTTATACATGACAAGATTTAATCCACAAATCCCTTTGGTATCAAATTGATACTGACCGTGTAATTACATTCAGTTACTCCCTGTATAAGTTCCCCCATGTTTTGAAAATGTGTCCATTGCTTTCCAATTGAAAAGTCAGTCCAACATGGAAACTTTAACAGTTATAGGACATGACAAGAAATATCAAGATATGGATGCTGTTAACTATTGCAAACTAGTAATAAGACTGGTCAGAAATATCTATATCCTACAGATTTATGATAGTCACTAAATCTTAATCTTGGCATAATTAAATATTATTTCTATGTTTTCATTAATAAATAAGATAGTATAATATGTAGTCTTTCTCTCTGCAAGGATCCTGGTACACATATACATTATGGTTTTCTTTAACCTTTTGATCTTATTCTTGGCAGGTTTAATACTTTAGGGTAGAAATCGTCAAATGAAATCCGTTCCTTGGTTTTAACTCACATGGTTTTGCCTCCCATTCCTCATTTAGATTGTAGGTTTTGGGCAGTAGAACAAATATTCTATACCCTATACCCTATATTGGTGAACCCTGTCAATAAGAGAAGAAATGGAAAAAAAAATTAATAATGAAGTTTCATATTTGATTCAAGCAGGGAGATAGAAAATCCATTTAACTTAGGTTGATCTAGGCCAGAAGCAGACCTACGTCAGAATAACCCTTCTTTTAATAATAATACTAATCATAAAAAGACCCACTAAAGAAGAGACGTCCTCTTGGTATAATACATATATACATTCCCAAAAATCATAAATTTTTGGAATTATAGTCCACTTCTTCAATACAGCCCAAAACATCCAGAGAATCAAAACTAACAACCAATCAAAACACAAGATAAAAAAATTTTTGATAATAGCTGCCCTGATGCCCTCCAGTCTAATAAGGCACACAAGCTCACCCCCCTACAGACAGTAGAAACAGAAGCCCAAAGAGATGACAAGAATCATAAGCATTCAAAACATATCATTGCATTCATGAGAATATTTTCATGAGACGAAAATGGAAAGCAACTAACCTGGATATGATCTTCAGCAAGTAAGGCTTTCCGAGAATCAAGACATCTACAAATAAATTAGTAAACAAAAATCTCTCATTATTTATGAGATATCACTTCTTCTGATCTTCAATTACAATGCTCTTTACCTTTCAAGAAGCTCTTCAGCTTCCTTTAAGCTCCCAGCTGATTGTAGGGTCAGTGCAAGCCTTTCAGCTGTTATCACTGTGTCCAATGAATTCCATCCCTGCATCACAAGAGAGTTACCAAAGGCCGCGCATAAAAACTCTTTCATCCACACAGCCAAACATAAACCAGAACTTATGGAGTGCAGGCCACTGATTAAACCAAAATAGATACATAAATCTCATCATCTACATGCAATATAGCATACACAAAATGAAAAAGATAAACATAAAGAAGTTAAATGCCAAACCTTTGTTAATTCCATTATATGTAGAATCTTTCTTTGTACCTTCTCAGCCTCCTCAACACGATTGGACTTCAGATATATCTGGAGAGAGAGAGAGAGAGAGAGAGAGAGAGAGAGGCAAGAACTTAATTACACCTGAGGGCAAGATCAAGTCCAATAACCAAATATATGGGAGACGATATATCGACCAACACAAGGTACAAATATGAAAATCTTTGTGCTATGACTCCTATGAAGAGAAACCCGCAAAGGTACATCATAATGTGTTGTAGGGTTTTTTTTCATAAAATAACAAAGCTTAATGAACCTTTCTTTTTCTTGCAAGCACATTATAAATTGTATAAGGACTTAAAAATTCTATGACGAGCAACATGTAATAAAGGAGCAAACTTATATGTTTTTTGTGAGAAAATTTGATACTGTTTCCAGTTTTTGAAAGGCTGATTGATGTTTGTAAACTATTGTATGTGAACTGTTAGGTGCCCTGTTCCCTGTAGGCTGGGAGTAGCATTTTTGTGGACTGCTGGTCCACTTTGTTGTACATTTCACATTTCATGAATACAATTATATGCTAAGATATCATCAAGATCCAATAATAAACAGTAAATGGGTGAATATTGTCAGTAATTCTGAATTATAAATGAGCAGGGGACATCAAGATACCCTATTTCTGGAAGCCTATGACTAAAGCATTGGGTTTCAAAACATAGAAAGTTGTACTTATCAAGGTACTGTTCTCTACAGCAAAAGGCCCCCTCAGTTTCAGAAGATTTCAAGGCTTGACAAATTAATCTTTTAGATTATCCAACAGTTAAGGAGTAAATCCTAGGAAGAATAATGGGTTCGTCTGTCACTTATATACAAGAATTTTCAAAATGGGAAGAAAGAAAAGGTTATAAAACTAACGAAGAATCAAGACCTAAAGTAGAAAGCTTTGATTAGAGGTTCAGTCTGAGCCTTCTGAGGTTTATACTCAGCTTGTGTAACAGAAGGGCTCTGTAACATACAGGATGTAGGTGTTAAGCCCTGATGGAATACAGTCAAATTCACAAATAAACTTCAGTTCAATCTTCCAAGAATTAAAATTACCTCTCAAAATTAAAACTATCCTTTGGCATGTACATCCAAACCTCATAAATAATTATATATTTCCATATAAGAGTCAAAGTGGCAACCTGGTAGAAAACACAACCTGAGCAAGATATCGCATTCTCTTGACACACGTAATCGATTCCCCAAGACCACCATCCTATAGAGTGAAAAAACAATTGGAAGTAAGAATATTAAAGCTGAAACGGTGAACTACTGGAAGTAAGAACATTAAAGCTGAAACGGTGAACTAGATAACAACATAGCTCTTGACCTACATCCAAACCTCATAAATAATTATATATTTCCATGTAAGAGTCAAAGTGGCAACCTGAGAGAAAACACAACCTGAGCAAGATATCGCATTCTCTTGACACACATAATCGATTCCCCAAGACCACCATCCTATAGAGTGAAAAAACAATTGGAAGTAAGAATATTAAAGCTAAAACGGTGAACTAGATAACAACATAGCTCTTGACCTCGAGTATTCTAATAGAATCCTGAATAAGGGCCTCAGAATCCTTTTCTTTTACTTGGAGGTGTAGCACCTGCAGTTGAATTACATCTCACTAAATAAGTTACTCAAGAGAAATATGTAAGAAACATTCAAAAGGAAAGAAGCATAAATGTAGGGGCTATAACACCAGTAATAGGCAAAAAAACTTGATTTAGAGAAAAATTTTGGAACTCCTAACGACAGTGTGAGGAAACGTGTCCTATTGTCTCATCCAAATGCCCTAACAAGTGCAAAGCCTCTCTCTTGCAGACACAACTCTATTACTAAGAAATATAGTAAACCTCCATAAACGATAACAGCCTCTCAGATGAATGATGACCAAGGTTAAAAATGTTGATGCTGGTTTGGTAGTCCAAATTTATGGAGATAGCAGTGGAAAATATTGGAAAAAAATTAAAAATTAAAAAAACAATGGAAATTTTGAATGAAACATTAGAAAATGTTAAGAGAATCAATATTGCAACAGCTAAAACATGTATAATTCAAAAACATTGTATACCTATATGATAAATATATGGCATGTAAATGAAAGGAATATTCGCTCCAAACAAATATGACCTTACTTCATAACATAATTACCTAAGTTCTCTAATTGGTGGACTTATCAAAGATGATAAGGTTAGAATATTTATAAGGTACTTTTAAAGAGTATTTATAAATTCGTAACACCAATTATAAGTATATAAAAAAGTAAATAATAGGAATAAGAGGCCTGCTCGCATGAGTACCTGAATATCAGCAACAGTAAGCACTGTTAAATATCATTCATTGGATACAGGGAATATTATAAATGAAATAAAATATAAACACACAATCCAATGGCTGATATTCATCAGTGCTCACTTTGGCTGATATTGTACATTAATTTTTCTTTTTAAGTGATATGGATGTTACAAATAATGTGGTTGTATGTTCTGAATGTAATCAAAGTGTACATGAATTTATAGCTACTTTGATTGTAGTAAGTGTATATTAACTTTTTTATCAACTTTTTTCAGTGGAGTGAATAAATTTTNTATCAACTTTTTTCAGTGGAGTGAATAATTTTTTTTTTTTTTTTTTATATATATGAAGCAAACTTTCATTATTTAAAGATGAAAGGTACAAGCAGAGGACAGGGAGTCCACTGAACACAAGTCTAAACCTGAGAGAAGAAAATAGACAAACTACACAAGAGCTGCTTTCCAAAAAGAAATTAACTAATAGCTGCTAATGGACAAAAGAGATAGGTCATTAAACTCTGATGAGACTAAGGCCCAAAGATAGGACAAAAACCTTGCCCTTTCCCACAGTTCCTCCACTCCTACCCCTATTTGATTATCAAAAATTCTTCTACTACTTTCTGTCCAAACTACCCAAAGAACAGCCAATCTACAGCAGCCCCACAAAACTTTGGCTCTCTTTTGTGCAGCACTTTTCTGAAAAGTATCAGTTTTTTGGATGGAAGAAAAGGGGTGTGACATTGGGGAGGTATGCTATGATGGCTGTTCTTTGGGTAGTTCCGTTGAAGAGGAATAGTACAATATTTGAGGATGTCAAGGGGGAAGAGTTGGAAATTTTGTGGGGTAGAGTCCAATTCTCGGCATTTGCAGTCATTATGCTGGACTGGAAGGCTGTAGTGGTTTAGTTTGTTAACCCTTTTTGTTCTGTTATTGATTTGTTTAGTTGTTTATATTGTCAGTTTTTATCTTTAGGGTTTAATGGATATCTTATCCACTATGTTGTACTCTTTATTTTTTATTAATACAAATATGTCTCCTTTAAATAAATAAATAAAAGTCCATAATTAGGGGAGGATAATTAGAATAATAATGGGTGATTCAAAAAGAACTTGTAACCCATTATCCTTGAATGGGGTAAAGGCTCATTATTGCATCATAGGCTTGTGGTCAAAAAATGCATTATTGGCCTTTTAATTTCTGCAGTCTGCAATTTTTAAGACATTTTGACTTTTGCTTTGCATCGCCACATCTAATGTGAAGCAGCAATCTTCACACAAGGTGCAGCCTTGAAAATTGTGTATCCCAACAACTGGCACCACATGATGCGATTTAACAATACCACCGAAAGGTTGGGGGAGACGTCCCAAATTTCAAAGAAACTAAGGGAAACATACCTTGTCGACCCCTCCTACAAACAAAAGATTGTCCAATATTTTGGTGGACCACTTCCCATATACCAAAACAAATGTACATTCCCAAGAATACATCTTCAATGGAAGCATATGTGTGGCAACACTATATACTTCGTAATAGAGTTTCATACTTCAAGCATAAATGGCAAAATTAGGAACAAATATTTGTGGCAACACTAGAACATATGTGTGGATTGCTATATAAACTGGCCTTATTGTAATATTTCATACTTCTAACTTATTGATTGACAACAGATATTGAGTTTACCCTAATTTGGCTTTCTTTTTCTGCTCTCTCTCTCTATACTTCTCTTTCTTATATCCCTTTTGTCTCTTTCCATCCATATTTCTCTCTCTTAATATTTCTGTCCTACATCAATTGAATATCTTAGAAGCACAATAAACATAACACAGATTTGAATTCTTTTAATATTTTTAATCTTACCAGACAAATAAAAGAAACACAAGAATAAAGTCCAAACAGTACTATCATACAGGGAGTCAAGAAACTACCGTTCCAAGATGATACATAGTATCTGCATAATCTGTATGGTGAAGACCCAGAACGCGGGCTTTAATCTGAACAAGGAAATTACAAAATGAAGTTAGCAGAATAAGTTCTCACATTACTATTGGTATGTAAAAACAGCCCAGGCTAATACCTTCAAAGCACGCTGTCGAAATGCATCATCAATCAGACAGCATGGGGGCCAGAGGGAAGCAAAATATCAACAGATATCAATAGAAAGAAAAAATTCATTAATTATTAAAGAAATGATGCTGATGGAATGTCGCAATGAGATGCAGAGGACAAATCAAATAATTAAAATAATTAATGCAGATAATATAGCAAAATGCTCATATACAAGGTGATGCAAAAGGCTGCTGTCTTGCTTCAGTAATATGGCAAAAACCACAGTAGACATGAAAATCCAGCAATAACAGTAGAAAAGAGAGAGAATAAAGCTATAGAATCAAAGTTGGTACATAGATAAATGAGTTCCAGGGTTTAGGAACCCAAGAGAAACTCTAGAATCTGAATTCTCAGAGAAAAATATGTTGATTAAAAACTGTCTTAGCTAATATAGAAAAAATATATTCCCCAACTCACTAGGAAAACAATAAACCTTAGCTAACTAGGAAAACATAAAGTAAAATGACCTTAAAGACCTAACGAAATGAGGAAACTACGCTCTAAATTGAACTAGAAAACAAAAATTAGAAAGTTACTAAAAAAAGACTACTATTTTTTGGAACCCTATGAGATGCTCCTGCATCACAAGGTGCACCTAGAAAACAAATAAGAAAGATAAGAATAATTCCAATTAACCTGCCAAAACGTACACAAATTTCAAGTGTTGGGTCACAAGCATGACTCACAAATCAATCAAATACTACATTAATATTCATCACCATAACTATCAGAAGCTTTAGTCCAAATAAAACAATATATATATATATATAAAGCTATCAGAAGTAGAGTCCTTAAATAAAAGACATAAAATTAAAATTAAAAAAAAGATGGAAAAGGCCAAAAAAGTTCATAGCCACTGTTGAAGAACCCATAGTCAAAACCAAAAAACATGTACTGAAAATAAAGTTTTTAAAGTTATTACCTCATAGCAAACACGAGCTTCTTCCAGCTTCCGTTGCACAATATAGAACTGCCCAAGGTTGTGAAAGGCAGACCCAACTCTGTGGAAAGGTAATCTTGCATGAGCAATTAGTGACTCAACATAGAGAACATAAGTGTTTTCAAAGATAGGGTAACATATGTAACATTTAGTGAGAAAAGATAGAGTACCATTTGTAACATTTTATCAGAGTAACATTTGGGCCCATTTGGTAACATTTTTATTTTCTATTTTTGGTGATTATTTGTATCAAAGGTAGAGGATGAATAATGAGAGGATAGTGAGAAAAGAGATGATAGATGTGAGCAAGGGAGGAAGAGAGGAGAAAATGTATAAGGATTGATTCTTTTTTTCTTTTTCTATAGGAGTATATTTCTGGTTCATAAAAATAAAAATAAAAACAATTTTTCAAAGTTTTTAATTTTCTTTGTTTCAATTTTAGTTTATGTATACTAGCATTTCTTCCTCGCATCTCTCATATCTCTCCTTCATTTCTCCCATATAACTAAAATAAAAAATGAATCAAAAACCCAAAAAAAAATTACTATACAGGTTATTAGTTATTTGGCTGATAACATCAAAAGCCTCCGTTTTTCAAAGTTTTTTGCTATTGTTAATTTTGTCTATGTTACATGGTTATTGATATGATATCAAAGAAACAGAAAATAAATTGTATCTTACGCACTCAACCACAAAAATCACTTATTATAGAAACTCAATCAAAATGTATGCAATACAACACTTGTACAAATTCACATATGTTGCCTTTTTTTTTTATCTTTACCTTTTTGATAAGTAATTGAATAAAAGGTTTCTCTGGTACACAGAAAATATATAATAGAAAACAGAAAAAAAAAATTAACTAAATATAAACAATAAAATACATAAATATAAAGAGCCTTCGAAGATGACGAGGAAAAATTCTTATAAAACACCTAATGACAGAAGGCAGTTGAAAATCGGAAGTTCAGATGCCACCCTGAGCCTTTCCTTATATTTGAAAATCCTGGAATTTTTTTTCATATACACCACATAACACTTAAGGGAAGAGGTCCCATAATTTCCCTATTGCAATGCTTTCTAAAACAGCCATTCTAGCAACAAAGTAACTCCTAGACTGCTTTAGGCATAAACGAATTGACCCCAATGAATACAAAGATTAACCATAGAATTCCCTTGCAACTAAACAGTCCAGCAATAGATGCTCCACTGATTCACCACTGCATTTACACATACAACACCCATCTGTAGACATACCTCAATTAGTCAATTCCAACTCAGAGCACCCAAAATTTAATCAAAGGGGACACAACCTATGATAACACTACCTCATTTTCAACTCAGAGCACCCCTAAACCCAATTTTTTCTCACATATTCACTTGGAAGCGCTTCATGAGCAAGGACCTACCAAGTTCTTCTGTAGTGCTTTTGTTCATTTTTTTCCAACCATTAAGGGCACTATTTATCTGGAAGTACCAAAAGCACTCCCAAACCAACCCTAAAAATCAAAATTGCATTGCTAATTGGAAACCTCCAGCCTGATTAGAAATTGAAGAAGGAACCAAGATCACAAATTTCCAATCATAGGTTGATTTTCTTTGGAATCTCATTCTATATCTCAATTGTTCTTACATACACTCACTAAATCAATGACCCCCTATCATAAATAGCAACTTTGATTCTCTTGTGTGTTCGAAGGTAGTGTTTTTCTTTTTTTATAGGGAACAAGACTTTAGTAAACAAATAAAAATGTATAATATTGAGGAAAAGGTGTCCTCTAAAGGAAAACTAATCAGCTACAAATAACAAACGCATCTGCAGAATACACTAGAGAATGGCAGCCTTCCAATCTGAAAAAAATAGCAGAAAATGAGCTATCCCTAAACTCTAATGACAATGATGCCCACAGCGAAGCCCAGAACCTAACCCTCTCCCACAGATAATTCACCTCCTCACCTTCACATGATCAAATATCCATCTCTTCCTTTCTAACCAAATGACCCAAAATGCAGCCATTACTGCACATGCCTTCATCAATGTGAGCGCTTCATCAATGTGTGTCAGTACATATGTTTTTCCATATGTTTCATTTCTAGTTCAGATAAAATCACAAAATTGATATTTGAATTCATGGTCATATCAAACTAATTGGAAAACATAAAGATACTATAACAACATTTTGCTGTTAAGTATTAAACACAACCATCATTTGCTAAACTATAGAAATGCAACATTATATGCCATTCTAATGGCATGCATATGGTCAACCAGCCTTTAATCTTTATCATTAAATAATGAATATGTAAGCATTCTCTTTTATAATATGCATAATAATCAAGTATACCGTATATCTTCAGGGCCAAATGATTCCTCCAGTATGCTGATAGCCTCCAAATAAAATGGCTCTGCTTTATTATATGCCTTACTAACTCTATAGAGCTCTGCCTGAAACAAAAACAACAGAAAACTATCATTTCTCATCAAATTCAAGATTCCCATTAAAATATATCAAATACATAAATACTTCCATGAAAGATACAACCGCCTTTCTCTAAAATTTCTTTAATGTCAGAAATTATAACCAGAATATAAATTATGTGGTGTAGAAGCAATGAAGCTTCTGGCTCAATTAATTCCTAGTATTTGCAGTTGAGCAGTATGTACCCTAGATTGTACATAACTCAAATTTTGGAAACAAAAGAAAAATTAATCTTTTCTTTAATCTTCTTTTTTTTTCCTTTTCTTTTCGTTTTGGTCATCTCACAAGTTCAATTTTTTTTTCCATTTTCACATAGTGCACATAGTGATTATTAAGGATAACCAAAGAGATTATTAAGGCACCATAGTGCACATACTAGATTGTTGCTTGCAGATGCAACATGTGGATCCCTCTCCCCAAAGCCTTCTCTAGCTTCTTGTAAAGCTAAGAGGAAAAACTTTTCAGCTTCCTCCAATTTTCCCTAGCAGATGGAAACAAACAACAAGATTTTGAGTAAGATAAAAAAATCATCAAATATACAAAATAATCAAACCAGTGAGGACACATAGGCATATAATGCTTGCCTGAAGGAATAAATCCCTCCCTCTATCAGTAAATACTCTCCACTTAGAGGTATGTATATTTGATATCACAGAACCGTCCTCAATTTTGCGTAATTCCATGACGTCAACCTCTTCCACATGATTTTCAGGACTTGATTCCATTGATGCATCTCTTGCTAAGACGGTGTTGGAATTTATCGCAAGTAGAATTGCTTCAAAGATATCAGAATAGTTAGGGATAACATAAGTTGTTGGTTATGGCTTTGGACACAACCCTAAGTTATACTGAGGTACTTCACCACATGACCTTAGATTTTGCAAAAATTAGCTGACTAGTGTGTATATAATGGAGCTAAGAATCCTTCATTTTGGCCTTAAAAATCAGCTCCCCAAACAAGGTTCAACAATCCCACATTCATATAAAACAAAATAAAACAGCTAATACCCCAATATAATATAATAACGTAGAAACAAGTCCATAATAATCTATTAACTCTACAAAAGTCTATCACTTCTAAAAAATTAAAAATAAAACCAATAAAAGAACTCAAAAAGGCTTTGTCTAAATATAAATCGAATAATGGATAAGCTAGATAAAACATAAAACCGGGACATGCTAATCCGAGATATAAGTCATCCAGACAAAAAAAGTAGAACCGTACAATTCCTTCAAGAGAAATCCCCCATTTTGAATTAGCTTATAATAACGGATTTCCCATAATGGATTTTGCAAAATTACCATCTGCTAATTAACAAAATATAACTAATAACCATGCATGTAGCCTCATCCAAACTTGAAAATCATAACATATCTTAATCTCATTTCTCATTTATAAATTCCAGAGTAAAATATACATATATAATTAACCCTGTTAAATGGGTTGTAAGAGATATCATATACCTGCATTTCCAGATAGAAAAAGCCATAGACGAGGGTCCCTATGGCTATAATTCATCCTCCAACTATAATCTTTAGCAGCATGCTGATAAGAAAAATTGGTAGGGGCTGTAACAACAACACCCATACACCTTAATTAGTGGGTTTATAACATAAATGTAATAATTAACCCACCGACACCTTAATTACAAACCTAACTAAGCGTTAAAATTTATTTGTTCTGACGATTAACATCAAAACATTAAAAATTACGTACCGGAGAGAGGAACACTGATCGTTGTTCCGCAGGTTGAAGATACTGTTTTTGAGGGCAAACGGAAACGCCGCTTGATTACGTTGGCTGCTTGCCGGAGAGACATTTTTTCCGTCCCTTATTTTGGAAAAAGCGAGGGAGGGACGGAGGGAGCGGGTTTAATGTATCACTCGCTCTTATTTTTTTGCCACTTGTTCTCTCGGTCTCTCTTTTTTTTTTTTTTTGGCTAATAGTTCTTTCGTTCTTTTTTTTTCATTTCCTAGTTAGACCACCTACAACAATAATTTCTAATAAAGTGGTTCTATTCAAGGAGTTAAATTTCAGTTATGTGGAAATTTTTTATGGAAATTTCGATAGAAATTTTAGAAAATTGTAAATTTCGACATAAATTAAATGGAAATGACGGAAATTACTATTAAAATACGAAAATTTTGAATGAAATTTTACCATATGTTTATTTAGCATCTTATCTACTATCTTCATAAAAAATATTGAGAAAACTAAATCTTATAGTAGGTTTCAAGTGATATAAGGTGTTTATAATAAGCGCTGGAGACAAATACAGTTAAATAATATTAATACAATTAATAAATGAAATTAGTATATTATTTGTACTCTATTTTTTTAGAATAAAGTATAAAATATTAGAAATTTAGGCATTTTAAGATACTTTTAATTACTTTTTTGTATAGAATGTATTAAGGTTTATGGTTTAAAAAAAAACTCTAAAATCAAAGACCAAACGAAATTCTAAAGTTAAAAGACTAAATAAAACCTCAAACAAAAGCCTAAACTTTTTTTTTTCAATTGTCTAAATGTCTCAAAAATCCAATTAACTCTAAATTTTTTTCTTTTTTTTCCTTTTTTCTTTTGTTTCTATTTTTTTCTATCTTTTTCTTCTTTCCTTTTTTCTTTCCTTTCTTTTTTCTTTTCCTTCCTTTTATCCCTCTGCTTCTTCTTTTTTTCCTTCCTTTTTTTTTCCTTTCTTTCCTTTTTTTCTTTTCCTTCTCTTTTTCCTTTCCTTCTCTTTTTTCTTTCTTTTCTTTCTCCCAGACCGTGCGTGAGCAGTAGTGAGTCAATGACTTGGTCTTTTTTTATTTTTTTCTTCCTCCCTCACAGTGGCTGCCACCACAAAATCCGGCCACCAAGTCAACCTTTTCCGCCCAACCCAAGGCCACCAACGGAAACCCCAGGCGCCGGCCATCTTCTCCCTCCTTCCTCCACGCCGGCCGGCCACCACAAGCACCTCCTTCCTCCACGCCGGCCGGCCACCACAAGCATCGGAAATTGCAAAATAAAAGTGAGCCACCACCGAATTCTTTCTCCGATTCCGGCCACCTCCGAGCTCTAATCACCCTTTTTTTTTTTGTGGATTTTCCTTCTCTTACCTTAAGCTTTCATTCCCCTAAGGTCTGAGGTGTCAATTTTATGTAATTATGATTTTGATTTTGAGGGTTTGAGTTTTATTTGAAAATTTCTGAAATTTTGGCGAAATTTTTAAGGGAAGGTTTCAAAATTTCGTCCCCTCCCAAAAACGAAATTTTCGATAAAATTTCGCCGAAAATTTCGAAATTTAACACCTTGGTTCTATTTCTACCTCTATTCTATTTTTTTACTCACTTTATTTTTATACTTACTATTATATTTGAAAAAAATATTAAAACACTTTTTGCACCCCTTATTATTCTTATAATATACCCTTTGATATACAACTGAAACACTCACTCAATAAATACTCTTCCAACCCCTTTTAACTATTATTCCACCCACTTTTTTTATTGATTTTTACTAGTAGAAAAGAAAATTACAGCACGATGACTCAAATAATAAT
>QANT01008050.1:0-43517 GCA_003254885.1 Purshia tridentata | reverse complement strand
CAAGTAAACGTACTTGGTTTACTCGCATTTTGAAAGATTAAAGGTTTGGTTATCGAAAAAGGGTTTTATAGTTGTGGTTTGAGGAACTTAAAAGTGGATTTAAATTGCCGTATGAGTACCCAGCTACAAATAAGTTCAGTAAGGTCTTTGGGACCCATTGTGACACACACATAGGCTTTGGGTCGTGTGCTGCGGTGCCTCGCCCTTTGGGGGCAGCTCTGCGTGCACGTATGACCAGTTATTTGCCCTGCCTGTACGATGCAGAATTCCGTACCGGTGTATGGCCAGTTAGCTTTTCCCTGCCTGTACGNCCAGTTAGCTTTGCCCTACCTGTACGATGCAGAATTCCGTGCAAGTGTATGGCTAGTTAGATTCGCCCTGCTCGTACGATGCAGCATTCCGTACGAGTGTATGGCCAGTTTTCCAGGGTACTTAGATGGTGGTTTTATGAGTTACTTTATAGCAAATGAATTTCAGAAAGTTTTTTTCTATTATAACATTGATTCGAAATCTATATGAAATAGTTTTAGAAAGAAAAAGAGTTTTAAAACTGGGGAATTTCCAAAGAGAGATGTGAGGATTTGATATTAACTTATTTTTGGGTATTTTTACTATAATAAATGAATTATGTTATAACTTAAGTTTAAACACTTTTATCTCCGTCCACTCACTGAGTCGTCTCATTAGTTTATCTCTTTTTGTCGTTTTAAATTTTCCCCCAGGTTGTAGCGGTAGAACGGTTGAGCCAAAGACGTCGAGACAGTCTAGCGAAGAACTTTGAAATTTGTAGGAACCAATTATTCTTGTAAATTTTGCCTTCTTAGTAAATTTTGTAGTGCGGCTCTGATAACCTATTGAAACTTAAGTAATTGGCTTTGAAATTTGGGTCGGAGACCCTTTGGATTGTGGTAGAAGAGCTGTGGTACTTAGAAGTGTTTTCTTTGCAGGTCTTCGGAGAAAGGGTTCGTCCAATTTCAGGGGCGGTTCTGCCGAAATTTCGGTAGGATTTTCCTTGATATTGGATGCCAGCAGGATCACTCCGAGTTTCAGGGTGAAATTCGGGGAAGGTCCTGTCACCCGAGGCCAAAAACCAGGGAATGGGTCGCTGGCACCACCACACGCAGCGGGACCCACGGTGGTCAACGATGGTCAACTGCACGAAAACTGAAATTCACGTTTAGCAAAAATGAACTACACAGGCACGTAGAGTACGTTAAGTGGATCGATTCTCAAACCTGGGTCGACGACTAGAAGTGGCCGGAAAAGGAAGAAAACAGCTGGAGAAGCCGTCAGCCAACCCACACTTGATCCGTCGTCCACAGCAATCCAACGGACGATCGGAGTACACCAACCAATTGGGCTCGACAAGGAGAGAAGGTCTGGGCGGATGTTTGGCCTCGTCATCGCCGGAAACGCCGCGATCGCCGTCGCGACTCCACTGTGCGTGAAATGGTCTTCATTTTCTAGGCGTTTCTGGGCTGAACGGTTACTGGGAGGTGGGGGAGGAGGTGGCGAGCACGGCGAGCCAAAGACCGGCTTCAGCCGCCGCCAGACGCGCCCTCACGCGTCGGTGGAAGCTCCGGCTGAAGGAGAAGTCCAAAGAGAGAGAGAGAAAGAGGCTTCGGGAGAGAGGAGAGAGAAAGTGACGAATTTCTGGGGTTCTGTGCTGTTTAAAAATCAACCTTTCCAAAATTACAAGTTTGCCCCTCTCTTCACACGTCCGTAACTTCCAAACCGTAGCTCCGTTTGACGCGTGCTTCGTGTCTACGAACTCGTGAAAACGAGACCTTTCCAACGGACCCAATGTCAACGCAAGAACTTCACCCGAACAAAAAGTCAACTTTTGCCCCCAAGTTAAAATCAACTTAAATTTCAAAAAAAAACCTCCAAAACGTTTTACTTCCCAACTTAAAATCCCGAGAACCTTTAAAAAGCTTTTCAAAACAACTTTGGAAGGTACGGGGTGTTACATTTTCGTTATTGATTTTAAAGTTTGGAAAATGTTAAATATTTTATATCTTGGAAAAAGAATTTCTAAAGTTTATGGTTTCAATCCATCCGATTCAGTTTCCCTTCAGGTTATCAGTTCAAACAGTCTTTGGGACCCATCACGGCACACATGTAGGCTTTGGGCCGTGTGCCGGGATGCCTAGCCTTTTGGGGGTGACCCTACGTGCACGTATGGCAGTTTATAGGCCCTGCATGTGTATGACAGACTATGGCTCTGCACATATACGGCAGGTTATTGGCCCTGCATGCGTATGGCAGGTTGTGGGCCCTACGCATGTATGGTAGGTTTGGTAGGTAACTGTTTGGCTGGAAATTTTTATTATTATATCAGTTTTGTAAGAAGGCTTTCAATAGATATAAACTTTCAGTTTCAATTTGGTACTTGCCAGCCTAATTAGTTTTATTGATTTCTTAGGAAATCTGAAAATGGAGTTTTAGATACTGATTTACATAGAATTTTTAGTGGATTTCATGAAATATTTTAAATCTAGGAAATTTTAAAGAATGTTCGTGAGGTCTTAGTGCCAAATTATTTTGTAGTTTGAGTTAATAAATACATTTTTAGAACTTACGTTTAATCACCCGTTATTTTCGTCCACTCACTTAGTCATCTCACTAGTATTACCCTTTATTGTTGTTTTAACTTTCCCCCAGGTTGTAGCAGTGAAGCGATCGAGCCAAAGACGTCGAGGCAATCTAGTTAACTTGTGTAATTTGTAGGCGCGTAGTTATCACTGTAAATTTTATTTTCTTAGTAAATCTTGTAGCAGTGCTTTGATAATCTAATGAATACTTAATTAGTTGGTTTTGAACCTTGGGTCGGAGACCCCTTGTTTGTGGTAGAGGCGCTGTTTTGAATAGAAGTGTGCTTCACAGGTTTTCTAAAGAAAGGATTAGTCCAATTTTAGGGGAAGTTCTACTGAATTTTCGGTAGGATTTTCCTTGATATTGGATTCTCGCAAGACCTCTCCGAATTTCAAGGTGGAATTTGGGGTCAGTCCTGTCAATAACTCATCATAAGAGTAATCCAAGTCAAACAAGGAGAGTGCTAACCAAATAGCAGAAGGACTTGTTCTCGTCTATAAAAGGGGAAAAGAGAGGAGCCATGAAGGGAAGAGAGCTAGTCGTCCATTTTATTGTTATTCATAAGTTTTTGATGTTTTCTAGATTCTTAATTGTGCTTCCCTTGAACATGAGGAGCTAAACCCTTTTTCTAGGGGTAGGATGATGCCCTAGCATGAATGTTTATGCTTTTCAATATTTATCCCATGAATTTCTAGTTTCTTTTAGATGAATGTTTAATCACTACTTCAATTGTTGCTATTTGATAAGTTCTTTGACTGATCACCTTAAGGCTTTGCATCTAGTAAATTCGAAGTCAAATTTGAGGCTGAGAGGCGATGTAATTTGAATTAGCTTCTTGTGATTAAGTGTGGTAAATTACATTATTGCTTGAGAAAGAATAATGATTTACTTGGTTATCTTGTTTTCTAGGGCGTAATGAATCTTACATGTAAATTTATGCTTGAGAAGGTTAGATTGCATATTAGGGTATATGACCTTTGCCTGAGAAAGAAAGAATCATGCACTTAAGGAAAACTATGGTCTAAGTGTTTGAGAGGAACTTAGATACGAGAATTATCATCTAAGGAATCAAAAGAAATTGTTGGGTGTATTAAGACTTAAACTGGATTGCTTGTGGTTGATTCTAAACCTTAGTTCTCTCCAATTGATTGATAAACCATAATCTTTTATCTTTATTATTGTCTTTAATTGTTTAATTAGTTCATATTTGCATTTTCGTTCCTAAATTGCATATCATCAATAATCATCACAATACTTCATATTAGTTTTTAATTTTAAGTTGTGTTTATTGTTTATTTTCTTCTATTTTATTTTTTGTTAGATTTAAATAAGGAATTAAGTTCTTAAGTTAGATTAAACAATCCTCGTGGGTACGACAACCCTTTTTCATATACTATGTTACATCTACCATGTATACTTGCAGGAATTATATCAAGTTTTTTGGCGCCGTTGCTGGGAATTATTTTGTTTAATTTAGAATTTGAATTCTTAATTTACATCTAATTTTTATTATTATCATTATAAATATTTATTTATTTTTTTGTCTAGTCTTGTTTAGTTTAGGAGTAATACCTTTTGTCAAATAAAGAAACATAAACAAAATATTAAAATATTAAAATATTAAAAATTTTTGTTTTCCTTTCCTTTCTCGTACAAGACTAAGAAGGGGCTAACTTTTTGTTTTCCTTTTATTAGGCTTGTTCCTTTGCACACCCACCGACAAGAAGACACAATCTCTCTCAGCAACAAAGTTTTTGATCAAGATAGAAGAGGAAGCCGCTACTGAGGTAGGAGCGACGCTGCTAGACCCACCGTCTCCCAGTTCTTCGATGACTCAATTGAAGACCCAGTCAATCAGAGTAGTTCGAGGTCACCAGCGACATTTGCACAGCTGCGTTCTTCTTCCTGCAACAGCCCATGCTAGAAGCACCACCTGATTTCTGGGTTGAGTTCCACCCATCGGCAGCATATACCGACATTGGTTTCATCCCACAATGGAGATTTGGTATTCCAATTTGATACTTTATTCCATATCATCTGCTTCGGTATTTTGGTAGTTTGATATTTCAATTGTGTATTTTAATGGGTATTTTCTAGTTTGGTGGGATTGTCTGCAAGCTTATTTAAACAGGAGTCAATAGCACCAAGAGTTTGGGTATTTGGTATTTGCCGTTTGCACAAAGTGTATGCACGGAAGAAAATTGCTAAATTTAGTGCTCATTCCTATTGATCACGAACTTGAGTGCACTCTCCACAATCAAGAAGGCAGGAACGGCAGCAAGCTATCTCAAGATTAGCCATGGGTGACATGGTCGATCGTAATAATGATAATAAACCATTGCCACCTCCACAGCCAAGGCTTCTAAGGGACTACACTGCATTAGCAGAGTACAACACACCGTCATGTATCGTCCTAGCTCCAATCACAAGACGTTTTGAAATTCGTCCAACAACCATTTAGCTTCTACCTATTTACCTTGGGAAAGAGGAGGAAAATCCCTACAATCATCTCAAGACATTTTTCACCATATGCTCTACGTTCAATTATGACAGAGTTAGTGAAGAACAAATTCGGCTCCGCTTATTTCCATTCTCGCTAAGGGATAAAGCAATGAATTGGTTGGACTCTCTTCCGGCAGCATCCATTAACTCTTGAACAAATTTATCCAAGAAATTTCTTTCTAAATTTTTTCCTGCTCGGAAGGCCAACGCTTTGATCACTGACATCATGAGTTTTCGTCAAAAAGAAGGTGAACAATTTCATGAGAGTTGGGAGCGATATAAGGACTTGTTTCTTCAATGTCCTTCTCATGGTCTCAACACTTACTAGAAGGTTCATTATTTTTATAGAGGGTTGAACCCTCAAAGTAGAAGCATGGTTGATTCACAGTGGGTGGAAGTTTAATGAACAAAATTGCAGACGAAGCCATTGGTATTTTTGAGACAATATGTGAAAACTTTGAGCAGTAGGATCTTCCTACAAGAGATTCAAAGGGTACAGTTGCCTCATCAGTAAAGAGGGGAGGCCTCTATGAAGTAAGTGCACATACAGCCTTAGAAGCTCAAGTTGAAGCCCTTACAAAGCTTCTCACACCATTGGTGCAAAAGGTGACGGCACAACCATGTACTCTGTGTGCTAGCATCACTCATGAAACTGCCAATTGCCCGTCAAATCCTACAATTGAATGTGCAAGAGGTCAATGCATTCAATGGAAAGCCCCAGAATGACCCTTACTCTAATACTTATAACCCAGGGTGGAGACAACACCCTAACTTCTCTTGGAGTAACTCGCAGAATACCATGGGACTCCAAAATTCATCAAGGCCATACCTGCAACCTTATCAAGCTCCTCTAGTACAACAAGAAGATCCTTCCATTAAGGACATGTTATCTCAACTCTTGAAGAAATCTAACAGATATGAACAAGAGGTGGCATCACTAAAACAGAGTTAGTTTGTGTTGGAAAAAAGTTAGTCCAAATTTGAGGTTCAGTTGGGATAAATAGCTACTACTCTAAACCGGTTAGAGAGAGCAAATGGATAAGGGCAATTTCCTAGCCAAACGGAAGCTAATCCAAGAAACAATGAACTTGTGCAAGCTGTTACGACTTTGAGGAGTGGAAAAATAATTGACAACAAAATTGGCAACCAAGAAATAAATGAAGAGAAAGAGGGGGAATGCATGGAGGAATCTGGGTAGCAGTCGTGCCTGACCTCTAAAGAGACCAAAGATGTTATTCATAGCTCCCCACTACCTTTCCCTCAACGTGCAAAGCAAGCCAAGAAAGAGAAGACTATGGGAGATATTTTAGAGCAATTCAAGAAGGTGCAAATTAATATTCCTTTGCTTGAGGCTATCAAACAAATTCCTTCTTATGCAAAGTTTTTGAAAGACTTATGCACTAACAAAAGAAAATTTGATGAGCATAAGAAAGTGATGTTATCAGAGGAAGTTAGTGATGTGCTTCAAAGGAAATTGCCGCCGAAACTCAAAGATCCTGGCAGCTTTACAGTACCATGTACTATTGGATCCAGAAAGTTTGACAGAGCTTTGTTGGATTTGGGGGCCAGTGTGAATTTAATGCCATATTCTGTTTATGAACACCTTGGTTTGGGGAAGTTGAAAAATATTTCTATATCTCTCCAATTCGCTGATCGCTCTGTGAAATATCCAAGAGGAATCATTGAAGATGTATTTGTCAAAGTTGATGAATTTATTCTCCCTGTTGACTTTATTGTTTTGGATATGGAAGAGGTTGAAATTCCAGACTGTGCGCTGCATCTCATCCTTGGCAGACCGTTCATGGCTACTGCAGGTACAAAAATTGATGTTAAAGAAGGACTACTAACCATGACTGTTCAAGGCATTACTACAATGTTTTAGGTTTTTGGAGCTTTGAAGAAACCCATGGATCTTTATGATTGATTTCATGTGGAAATGGAGGATTGTATCATTGAGAAGTCATTTATTGAATCTAGCGCCACCGATCCTCTTAAGGTTTGTATATCTCAACATGGCATAAATTTTGACAAAGTCACATTGTTAGAAACTGCCCAAGACCTCAAAGCCATGCATTCCTATCCTTCAACACATCAGCATAAGTTTGAAGTGTTGCCTCTGTCTCAAAAAAAACTTGTACCTTCCATTATCAAGCCTCTTACACTTGAATTGAATCCCCTACCTGAGAATTTACAATATGCTTATTTGGGTGATTCAGAATCTCTTCCAGTCATCATAGTGGCTGATCTTAGTCCAAGTGAAGAAGACAAGTTGCTCCGTGTGCTGAGGGAGCATAGAACAGCTTTGGGATGGACGATTGCTGATATTAAGGGGATTAGTTCTTCAATGTGCATGCACCGAATACATCTTGAGGAAGATTCAAAGCCTTCCAGAGAAGCTTGGAGGAGCTTAAATCCCAATATGAAAGAAGTGGTACGTGCTGAAGTTCTTAAATTACTATATGTGGGCATTATTTACCCTATTTCAGACAGTAAATGGGTGAGTCCTGTGCAAGTTGTACCAAAGAAATCTGGGATAATAGTGGTTAAGAATGAAGATAATGAACTCATACCACAAAGATTAGTGACCAGTTGGAGAGTTTGTATCGACTATAGGAAGCTGAATAATGCCACTAGGAAAGATCACTTCCCCTTGCCATTTATTGATCAGATGCTCGAGAGACTCGTAGGCCATTGTCACTACTATTTTCTTTATGGATATTCAGGATATAATCAGATTCCCATAGCTCCAGACGATCAGGAAAAGACAACCTTTACCTGCTCTTTTGGCACTTGTGCCTATTGACGAATGCCTTTTGGTTTATGCAATGCTCCAGCCACATTCCAAAGATGTATGATGAGCATTTTCTCCGACATGGTGGAAAAATTATTGAGGTATTTATGGATGATTTTTCTGTATTCGGTTCTTCTTTTGATGAATGCCTCCATCATCTTTCATTAGTGCTTCAATGGTGTCAAGGAACTAATTTGGTTTTAAATTGGGTGAAGTGTCACTTTATGGTGAAAAAAGGGATTGTTCTCGGTCACGTAATTTCTTCACAAGGCATTGAGGTTGATAGGGCCTCCTCCAACTTCAGTTAGGGAAATTCGATCGTTTCTTGGGCATGCTGGCTTCTATCAATGATTCATTAAAGATTTTTCAAACATCACCAAGCCTTTGTGTGATTTACTTGCCAAAGATGCGGTGTTTAATTTCAATGAAGAGTGCTTCAATGCATTTAAAACCCTAAAGGCTGAGTTGTCACAAGCTCCTATCATAAGAGCTCCTGAGTGGACTCTTCCTTTTGAAATCATATGTGATGCTTCAAATTATGCAATAGGGGCCATGCTTGGGCAGCGAGTAAATAAGCTTTCTCATGTTATATATTATGCAAGTAGGACTCTCACCGATGCTCAACTAAATTATTCAACAACGGAGAAAGAATTGCTTGCAGTGATCTTTGCATTGGAAAATTTTAGAAGCTATTTACTTGGCTCTCAGGTGGTTATTTACTCTGATCATGCTACCCTACGATATTTATTGACGAAAAAAGATGCTAAGCCACGCCTCATTCGGTGGATTCTTTTCCTACAAGAGTAGACATAGTGAATTATTTGGCTCAAAAATTTATTCCGGCTGGCAAGGATAGGCAGCAAAGGAAGCATTTCATGTCTAAAGTGCGACATTACTTTTAGGATGACCTCTACCTTTTCAAGCATTGCCCTGATAAAATCATCTGACGTTGTGTTCCTCAAAGTGAGGTGCATAGCATCCTGACATTTTGCCATTCTTATGCTTGTGGTGGTCATTTTGGAGGAAGGAAGACGACTTTAAAAGTACTGTAAAGTGAATTTTATTGGCCTACTCTATTTAAGGATTCACACAATTTTGTTATAACATGTGATAAGTGCCAAAGAACGGGAAATTTATCCTCCAGATCATAGATGCCTTTATAAAATATTTTGGAGGTCGACTTGTTTGACGTTTGGGGGATTGACTTCATAGGCCCTTTTCTAGTCTCTCATGGTTATCTCTACATTATTGTTGCTGTGGATTATGTTTCGAAATGGGTGGAGGTGCTGCCCACAAGGACCAATGATCATAAGGTTGTGTTACATTTCTTGAAGGAGCACATATTTACCCACTTTGGAACACCATGAGCTATCATCAATGATGGAGGTTCCCACTTTATTAATAAACCTTTTGGAGTTCTTATGAACAAGTATAACATCACTCATTGGGTTGCCACTCCTTACCATCCGCAAACGAGTGGCCAAGTTGAACTGTCAAACCAGGAGATTAAGCAAATTCTAAAGAAAACAGTGAATCAAAACCGCAGAGATTGGGCTTTGAAGGTGAGTGATGCATGTTGGGCTTATAGGACGGCTTTCAAGACTCCTCTCGGCATGTCCCCTTATCAGCTTGTATTTGGGAAAGCATGTCATCTTCCCGTGGAGTTGGAACATCATGCTTATTGGGCTCTCAAGCACTTGAACTTCGATATTAACAAAGCCGGTATTTCAAGAAAGCTTCAATTGAATGAGTTAAATGAACTGAGGAATGAAGCTTGTGAGAATACGAAGATTTATAAGGAGAAAACCAAGAGTGCACATGACAGAACCGTAATTCGGAAGAATTTTGAGCCTAATCAGAAAGTTTTACTATTTAACTCGCGGTTTCGAGTATTTACAGGGAAGCTTCGTTCACGATGGTCTGGCCCTTCCCTAGTTGTTCGTGTATTCCCTCATGGAGCAATCGAGATTAAAAACATGACTGACGGATCCATATTTAAGGTTAATGGCCATCGTTTAAAACCATACTTGGAACATGTTGACACTTTAAAGGAGCAAACCCAAACTCTTGAAGTTTTGTACTTCAATGACGTTTCGCATATATGAGAGCAGCAAAGTCTGGCTGAAGACTTTAAACTTAGTGCTCTTGGGAGGCAACTCAATTTTTGCTCTTTTTATTTTTTATTTTTTTTTATTTTTAGCATTTTGCCTATTTGGTTTCTTTGCTCTCTTTTTCTCTTTGGTTTCTAGGTTCCAGATTGCTGCATTCCTTTAGCTCTTGGAATTTATCCATGGTACTATCTTTCCATCTCTATATTATTTGTCGTTTGATGTTGTGTGTTGTTACTTGTTTCTATCCTTTGCTGACATTGAGAACAATGTTTGATTTAAGTTTGGGGGTGGAGCCTTTTTAATCTTGGATTTTTATTTTTATTTTTGCTTTTTAGAAAAAAAAAATTTCTTTTTTCTTGAGTCGTGCAAGGTTGAGCAATGTCTTCCCAAAGCCATAATGAGCTGTGATTTTACTTGGTGTATGGAATTTAGTGAATACTTGAGATTGGTATTGAAATTTCAGTTTTTCTAATGGAGATGGAGCTTTGGGTCTTTGTATTATCCTTGTTAAGACAGATTTCATCATGTCTATGCTAGAAATTTTATTTTTCACATAGCCAATCTAAAACAATTTAAAGTTGAAGAATTTGCACGAATTAGATTACTAGATGATTATTAGTGGAGACTTATTACCTTGTGAGATTTGTGCCATTCTTCCTTTCCTGAGGGTTATGTATTAACTTCATGTTGTCATTTCAGCTTTGTTTTTCTTTTATATTGTCTATGATCTCAATAACCTTTGCTTTGGTTAAGTACTTGAAACATCACTATTTTGAATCACTCCACTAGAACTTCCTTCTGAATCTATTTGAGGCATATAAATAACCACATGAAACTTAGTAAGTGATATAGGCAGTTGTAATATTATGGTATTGGGGCTATGCTCAAAGATTGTCAAGAAAGAAGAGCAAATTGCAGTATATAGTCTGCTCATGCTAGTAATTATGATTACTTTTATCTTGAATTGAGGTTTGCAAATATTGATGGTTGATAGAACGTGCAGCCAATAGTGAGATATGATATGTGTTATTGTCTGCAAATTAAAAAAAAAAAAGTAACGAGAAAATGCAAAAAAGAAAAAGAAAAGAAAGGAAAGAAAAAGAAAGGAATCTTTGTTCGGATTTAGATGGGGTACTGCTAGAACTTGTGAAATCTTTGTGCGGGTGCAGATTTGGTCATCTTTGTTTTGGTTGCTTGGTCTTGTTCCTAGCCTTATTAATGTTCTAAGTGTAGTGTGGTTAATATGTGGAGAATAGAAGATGGAAGGAGGAATTATAGTGTTGTGATTCTATATTTTCATGTATATGACGTTTGTTTCATGAGATCACTACACATATTTTTCTTGATTGCCCATTCTTCATGTTAAATTATATGTGAGTTAATTTGCATTTGTTTTACATCTACTCTTACTCACATATACTTTGAGTGATATCTATTAGCCAATTTCTGAGTAACGTTTGTTCTGAGTGATATATCCATAGTGAGAATTGAAGTCAAAACTTGATTGATAATGGTGATTTGGTTTATGTGGAAATTGAAACTAACAATTTTATTGATATTGGCTTGCACACACAACATTATATCATGGATTTTATGGAATCTGTCTAGCATGTGGTTAATGCTGAGAACTTTTGCTAAATCTTGTTGGTCTGTTGAGATGGAAATGTTGATTGATTGTATTGTTAAAGCCATACAATTCTGATTTGAAAAAGAAAAAGAAAACTATAATTAAATAAAATGCTTCGGAAGTTGTTGTTTAGCCTTGCATCTTCTAGTTTAGCTTGAGTTTTGTTTTGCTTACTTGAGGACAAGCAAGATTCAAGTTTGGGGGTATTTGTTCTGACTATCATTTCATATATTTTTATACTCTCATTCTTGGATTCCTGTTGTGTTTTTAAGTAAATTTAGTTTAGTTTAATTTAATTTTTTTTGTTTTTATAGGTTGAAGAACAAAGAAGAGAAAACAAAGCAAAAAGAGGCACTTCGATATTTTCAGAGCAGGAATTGATGAGCAGATCAGCCATTTTCACAGATTAAACTGTTCCTTCTCAGAATGATCTGGCTGATGAGCCTTATACCTTTGGAAAGATATGGATGTCAGCTTCTTGTAGAATTTTACGGAACGTGATTTGCATTTTTCTAGAGAAAGTTATGGCTATTTAAGTACAGATAGGTCAGGAAGGTGGTTTTGTGCGCAAATTAGCAAAGTTATGTGTGGAATGTAAACTTGGAGTTCAAGTCATGGTCAGAAAACACATGGAATGTCTATAAGATTTTGGGTTACCTTTCTATGTAGCTTGAGATAATAAATGAATTTTTATAACTTAAATTTAATCACTTGTTATATTCGTTCACTCACTAAGTTATCTCACCGGTTTTTCCCTTTATTATTGTTTTAAATTTTCTCCCCTGGTTGTATCAGTGGAACGGTCGAGCCAAAGACGTCGAGGCAACTAGTTTAACTTTTGTAACTTGTAGGAACTTAGTTATCTTTGTAATTTTATTTCTTTTTGATTAATCCTGTAGCATGGCTCTGATAACTTATTGAACACTCAAATAGTTGGTTTTGAACCTTGGGTCGGAGACCCCTTGTTTGTGGTAGAGGTGCTGTGTTCAGTTTAGAAGTGCTTCACAGGTCTCATTAAAAAGGGTTAGTCCAATTTCAATGGAGGTTTTGCCAAATTTTCGGTAGGATTTTCCTTGATATTGGATTCCCGCAAGATCACTTCATGTTCCAGGGTGGAATTCAAGGTCGACCCTGTCATGTGCTATGGTACTAGTATAGCGGTAAGCCCAGATCGTACAATTAGATATGGACATTCTCATTAGAATGTACAACCGAGGATCGGTTGTGGTTGGCCAGTTTGGATCGGTCATGGATGACAGGACCGCCCCGGAGTTGACCCCGAGATGACTAGTATGATATGGCATGAAAATACAATTGAGTTTTTTTCCAGTTGTATTTATGACTTGTGTCTTCAAGATACTTTACTTGACAGGACCGCCCCGGAGTTGACCCCGAGATGACCCTGTGGGGGCGCCACGTCTCACGACATGGGCTCCGATCCTACCGAAAATTCGGCAGCGTCTCCTTTGTTAAAAAAAAACCTTACCCAAAAATGAGATATGCCCTGTTAAAACTCAACAGTAACCAGAGAATCTCAACAAATAATCTCTTAATAAAATAATAGTCAAAACAACAACCCAACCCGAAATGGTCACCTCAAAGTGCTCTCAGAGCATATCTAAAGAAATTACATCATTCGAGAGAAATGAATAATTGAAATAAATAAGTGAAACTATGCCTACATAGTCTCGGATGTCAGAAGATGAAAAAGTGGCTCGACGCTCAAGTGGCACGAACGGGATCCTCGTCACCTGGGGGAGAACATTTAAAACACAAAACTATGAGATAAAACTCAGTGAGTCGACAAAATAATTTAAACAATCCTTTGTTCAACATATCAACTAAAATCTAGAAAAAAATTCCAACAAAATCTCCCAACAAAAAGATAAAATCCGTACAATCCCAAAGTGGTCACCGAAAGGTGACCTCAGAGCATATCTAAAAGAAATATGTTGACCAAAAGAAAATGAATAACTGAAATAAATAAATGAGACTATGCCTACATAGTCTCGGATGTCAGAAGATGCAGAAGTGTCTCGACGCTCAAGATGCACGGACGTGATCCTTGTCACCTGGGGCAGAACATTTAAAACGTAAAACTATGAGATAAAACTCAGTGGGTGGACAAAAATAATTTAAACACTTTTTTTTTTTTTTTCAACATAACTATATGAACATAGATCTTGTTTTTCGAATTCCCTAGTTTTAAAACCAACTTGCAAAAAATATAATATCAAACCACAAATCCCAGGTCCCACCTGTCATAAATCAAAAACCCTCATAATTATACTATGTATAATTTCAGAATAGTAGATATGCATATACAGTTCCAAACATTTACAAGAGTTAAAACATCAAATATAGGTAATAGTGGCACAAGATATTTACCAGTAGATCAAAATACTTAAAACTCACACCGTAGTACCCACAAACTCTCTATCAATATGTACACGTGGGCCAAATACGCGTACGTAGATATGACTAACGTTATCAATACGCAAACATACAATGGTTTGCATAGATTCCCAACTTTATCAATACGCACATAGATAGTGCACCAGCACACACAGTCCAAAGCCTATATGTGTGAACCGATGGGTCCCAAAGACCTATAACCAGCCATTTACCCTCGGGTACTGTCCAGTGGTTTAAAAACCATAAACCAATATTCTCATAAACATATTACATATACAATCTCAAAATACCACAAAATAAACATTGCGAATAAAAGAATTATTCAATCAAACCAATTTCAATCAATACTTAAACAAATTCAAAACAATTTTAAAACATCTAAAAGACAAACTTTGAAACCAAAAATCCACTCACAAACTTGGTGAGAAAAACGTAAGGCTTGCCGATCACCCAACCAACTGCCAAGACTCAAAAAGTCACCCAAAAACACTCCCGATTGTCCTATACAAACACGTAAGGTCTAGATTAGTTCTCAAAAGCCCTAAAACAAGAAAAAGAACATTTTTGGTCACTGGGCGGTCTAGCACCACCGTTCGTGGCGGGGCCGGCGGCAGTCAACAGCGACAATCATGGGAAAGTTGACTTTTTTGGTGGCCAACACAAAAAATAAAATTGACCATATCAAATCGACGGGCTCGACGAGAGGAACAACTTTGTAAACTGGGCCGAATCCAAAAAGTGGCCGGAAGTGGCCGGAAAACCCCAATTTCAGTCTGAAAATTCAAACCAAAATGAGGGTGGATGAAGCGGGAATTTGGATTTGAAACTCACGGTAGCCGAAACTTCCAAGACTCGATTCGTCGTCCATAATGGTCTGATCGGGACAATTTGGGTACGGATGGAAAGAGGACGAAGAGATGAACAAAACTTGACCAATCTGATGTCTAGCAAATGTTGCACGTGCCCCCATGCGCGGCTGGAAGGTGCGACGGCCATTCTGATTGCCAGACAATGTTCACGCATATTTTTTATTTTTTTTGGAAAATGAAATTATTTTTCCTATTCATATTTTCCCCCTCAAACTTCAAACGTGCATAACTCTTAAACCGTAACTCCAAATTACAAGCCGTTTCTTCCTCCGTGCTCCTGAGGTTGAGCTTTACGCATAAGTAAAAATTTGGGCTGAAACACCCTTTTAAAATATACATCCCTTGCAAAACCAAAACTTTCCTAAGTGAGGGCAAATTGGTAAATTCACTCTAATGACTTAAATGGCGATCCAACAAGGAAAACTAGGGACGGGTCGTAACAACATACCCCCATTAAAGAAATTTCGTCCTCAAAATTTAAAAAAACGCAGATGCTAAACAAACACAATGCTGTCAACAGAGCAAATTTTGGAATGGGTCATAACAACCTACCCTCGTTAAGGAAATTTCGTCCCCGAAATTGAACATCAAACATACCTGAGATAACATCTGGTGAAGCCTAAGCCTCCTACTGAGTCATGCCAAACACTTTACCCTGAGCTGGAGGGTGTTCAGGTCGTCCCCTCTGCTAACTTCCACTTGTCCAAACTTGACTAGTTGCATGTCCATTAGTAGCTGCACCACCCCCTGCTTGAGTGTGCCTCTGCCCCTGATGGACAGTCTGACCTATCTGAACTATTGATCCAACATTCCCAGAGCTATCTGGAACTAATTACGGGCACTCCATTTTATAATGACCCTGCTGACCACAATGAAAACATACACTAGTAGTGTCTCTCACAGCTGGAGTGGGGCACTCATTCTTATAATGACCCAACTGGCCACACTAAAAACAAACCACTGAACTTCGATTGCAAGTCCCGCCAAAGAACTTGCCACAAGTCTGGCATTTTGGTCTACTACCTATGTGTTCTAAAGCTTGAGTAGTACTACCAACAGATGCATGGCTAAAACTCTAACTGTGGCTAGCACCCTGATTATCTCTATTACCAAACTATGACTCCCTCTGAGCACCAGTACTAAAATTGCCTCTTTTGGGTGGTCCCTCACTAGACCCACCACCACACCCTCCATAACTTGGTTGGCGTTTGTCCCTGTTACCCTGTATAATCTTCAGAGAACTCTCAACTTTTGTCGCTACCTCGAGGAGATGCAAAAAGGAATCATATCTGGATCCCACTACCAAGTCTCAAATGTCATCCCTCAACCCATCCTCAAACCTGCCACATTTCTCAACCTCCTCAGCTACCGATCCTGGATCAAACCTAGACAACTCTGTAAACTTCCTAGACTACTCAATTACTGTCATACTACCTTGAACCAGACTCTGAAACTCCTTCTTCTTATTCACACAATAGAGTTGAGGGTAGAACTACTGATAGAACTTAGTCCGGAACATTGCCCAAGAAAACACCGCACCATCTATGGTGTCATCCACAGTGGTCTCCCACCAAAAACTGTGCATCATCCTCCAAAAGGAACTGTGCCATATCTGGCTTCTGTTGATCGGTACAATTCATAATTCGGAATACCCGCTCAATTTGATTCATCCATTTGTCAGCCTCTGTGGGATCAGTGGTACGCCTCAACACATAAGCCCCCAGATTCTTGGCCTCCTGAATGTTGCTCATCTCATTCCTCTCCTAACGTTGAAGAATCGAAATGGTAACTACCTCTGCCAACCTATCAACGATTCGCTCAAGACAAGTTGTTCGAACCCTCATAGGTGCCCCTATGGGGTTAACATTAGGTGCTGCATTTCCCATATCGTCACCACCCTCCTCTAGTGCTGGCGAAGGTGGCGGTGAAGGTGGTGGTGATCGAGTTACCCCACCCCATGACCACGTCCACGTTCACGTTCACGTCCATGTCCATGTCGAGTCATAAAGTTTGAAAGTAAAATAAACTCAGAATTTAGAATGGATGCACACTAGGTGCGAAGTTTACAAAACCTAAAACCTAATGCTCTGATACCAAGTCAACAGGACTGCCCCGGGGTTTACCCTGAGACGACCCTGTGGGGACGCCACATCTCCCGACATGGGCCCCGATCCTATCGAAAATTTGACAACATCTCCTTTATAAAATGCCTTACCCCAAAAACAAGATATGCCCTGTTATAACTCAACTAAAATCCCAAAAAAAAAAAATTCCAACAAAAAGATAAAATCAATACAATTCCAAAGTGGTTACCTCAAGGTGACCTCAGAGCATATCTAAAAGAAGTATGTTAACCGAAAGAAAATAAATAACTGAAATAAATAAATGAGACTATGCCTACATAGTCTCGGATGTCAGAAGACGCAGAAGTGGCTCGATGCTCAAGATGCACAGAAGGGATCCTTGTCACCTAGGGGGAACATTTAAAACGTAAAACTATGAGATAAAACTCAGTGAATGGACAGAAATAATTTAAACACTTCTTTTTTTTTCTTTTTTTTTTCAACATAACTATATCAACATAGAACTTGTCTTTCGAATTCCCTAATTTTAAAACCAACTTGCAAAAAATATACTATCAAACCACAAATTCCGGGTCCTACCCGTCATAAATCAAAAACTCTCATAATTATACTATGTATAATTTCAGAATACTAGATATGCATATACAGTTCCAAACATTTACAAAAGTTAAAACATCAAATATAGGTAATAGTAGCACAAGATATTTACCAGTATATCAAAATACTTAAAACTCACACGGTAATACCCATTAACTCTCTATCAATAGTACACGTTGGCCAAATATGCCTACATAGATATGGCTAATTTTTATCAATACGCGAACACATAATGATTCGCATAGATTCCCAACTTTATCAATACGCGGGTAGATAGTGCACCAGGACACATGGCCCAAAGCCTATATGTGTGAACCGATGGGTCCCAAAGAGTTATAACCAGCCATTTACCCCAGAGTACTGTCTAGTGGTTTAAAAACCATAAACCAATATTCTCATAAACATATTACATATACAATCTCAATATACCACAAGATAAACATTGCGAGTAAAAGAATTATTCAATCAAACCAATTTCAATCAATACTTAAACAAATTCAAAACAATTTTAAAACATTTAAAAGACAAACTTTGAAACCAAAAATCCACTCACAAACTTGGCGAGTAAAACGTAAGCCTCACCGATCACCCAACCAAAAACCAAGACTCAGAGAGTCACTCGAAAACACTCCCTATTGTCCTGTACAAACACGTAAGGTCCAGATTGGCATCCAAAAGCCTTAAAACAAGAAAAAAAAACATTTTTGGTCACTGACCGGTCTAGCACCGCCGCACGTGGCGGCGTAGGCAGAGTCAACGGTGACAGCCATCGAAAAGTTGACTTTTTTAGTGACCAACCCAAAAAATAAAATTGACCACACCAAATCGACAGGCTCAATGAGAGGAACAACTTTGCCAACTGGGCTGAGTCCAAAAAGTAGCCGGAAGTGACTGGAAAACCCCAATTTCGGTCTGAAAATTTTGTCCCCGATCTAAAAATTCAAACCAAACTAAAGTCGGATGAAGTGGGAATTTGGATTTGAAACTCACAGTAGCCGAAACTTCCAAGGCTCGATTCGTTCTCCACAGTGGTCTGATCGTGATGTCACACCCCGACCCTCGGGCACGTGAACATCAACTGAACCTGAAAACTGAAATTAATTCCTGAAGCTGTGGGCCCTTTTTATAAAACTGTGAGCCATGAATAATAAAGTAATTTACTGAAGCAACTGTAATTTTACAAAAACACATTTATAAAATCAAGCTGTAAAATCTTGTACATAAAAATCACAGTGTAAAATAACTTTCTGTAGCACTGCTGGTCCCACTGCCTCGTTTTCTCTCCACTGTCTCCTCAACCTGCAAGCCTGCAAAACCAAACCCTGCACCCAACCACAGGTGCACCGGGTTTACACACAAACCCGGTAAGCTCACTAGAGCTCGTATGAGTGAAATCCAACTGTAACCTCAAATTAGAAATTCAATAAAATACTCAATTCACAATCCATCTTAAGCCTCAAAACACAATCAAGCCTCAAGTCAGAAACACAAATCTTATCCTGATCACTAAAACCTCTAACCAATCAATTCACTGTCCCAAGCTGAAATACTCAATTATCCTCGATTTAACCTCTAAACTGAAAATCACCTCAAAACAAACCCCAAGATTCTTACTTGGGATCCAACTAGATCCTTCAACTGGGATCCACTAATCCTCGAACAATAACCACTGATCCTTATTTAGAATCCAACTTAATCCTCAATTGATACCCACTGATACTCCAATCTCATACTTAAGCCTTTAACCTCAAATAACCTTTAACACCTCGAGATCTGCAATCCTAATTTCCGTACCCCTCTTAACTAGCAAACAACAACCAATCACACAAAGCAAACAAGGCAAGAAATTAACTTGACCAGAAAATTAACTGAACTGAATTAAATTGGTCTTAAGTTCACTCACAGTGTTCCACATGAAAAGACTGAACTACCCTTCGTGCCGTTCGTGGCTCCTTTGCTCGGATTCCAAAATCCGGCAGCACAACGGCATCGGAAATACAAATTCCCGTGCCGAGTGTACCTGCTAAGACCAGACAACCAACAAGCAACCAATAGAGTTCACTAACAGTTTCTTTAACAACTGAAACGGGCGGGAACCACCACACACGGTGGCTGCCCGGCCCCGACAAAACACAAGAACGGTCCAAGAAACTCACCCACAAGTTCGGGTGGTTGGCCCGAGGCCAAAAACACTGAAAGAAGTCACTGGAACCCCCACACGCGGCGGTACCCGCGGTGGTCNAATCCCACGACGGTCAACGGGCGGTCAACTGCCAAAAACGAAAGTCACGTTTAGCTTAAACGAACTACACAGAGACGTAGAGGAGATCGAGGGGATCAATTCTCGAACCTGGGTCGACGGCCAAAAGTGGCCGGAAAAGGGAGAAAACTGGCCAGAAAGCCGGCGGCACACCCACACTCGATCCGCCGCCCACGGCGGTCCCACGGGTCAATCGAACCCACCAACACGCTGGGCTCGACGAGAGGAAGAGATCTGGGCAGGTGGGAGGTCGCGTCGTCGCCGGAATCGCCGAGATCGCCGCCGTGACGCCGACTGCGCACGCGCGATTCTCCTCTTTCTAGGCTGTTTCGGGAAGAGGCGCCACCACCGAAGGGAAGAGGGAGGAGAGGTGAGCACGACGAGCCAAAAACCAGGCCGGCCCGCCGCCGGATGCGCCCCCACGCGCCAGCGAATGGCGCGGCTGGGAAATGCACTCGCGAGAGGGAGAAACTTCGGGAGAGAGGAGAGAGAAAACTGTCTCCTTTCTGGGGTTCTGTGCCTCTTTTAAAAATCCAACTTTCCAAAATTACAACCTTGCCCCTCCCTTCACACGTCCGTAACTTCCAAACCGTAGCTCCGTTTGACGCGTGCTACGTGTCTACGAACTCGTGAGGACGAGACCTTTCCAACGAACCCAAAGTCAACGCGAAAAGTCCTCCCGAACGAAAAGTCAACTTTTTACCCCAAGTTTAAAAGTCAAACTTTAAAATTTGAAAACCTCCAAAACGTTTTACTTTTCTAGTAAAATTCCGAAAACCTTTAAAAAGCTTTTCAAACCCACTTTTGAAAAGTGCGGGGTGTTACAACCAGTACATGTGAAGGCCACCAAAATACTCAACAATACACAAGCCACATCAATGGGTAATCATTCTACAGTGTCGAAAATGAAAGAGAAGAAGGAAATTTTGGTTTTGGTGGGTTTAGACATAGAAAATATGGGTTTTGGTGGGTTTAGACGAAGGAGAGATGGGTTTTGGTGGGTTTTAGGAAGAAGAAGATGAGAAGAATGAAGGACAAATATGAGAAACAGGAAAAAGGAAAGGTAAAAACCCTTGATTTAGAGTAGAAGTCACGTGCAAACAAAGGAGGAAATTTCTTTATTTTTCACCAAAATTGGCTGTCAAACCGTATAGGACCAATCCTCTGGAACGACAAAAAGCGGTCATTCTGTGGGACCGGTCTCCAAACATGAGAGGATCGGTCCGCTGGGAAAATTAAATCACACACGTTCTATGGGACCGATCCTCTTAAGGAGACGATCGGTCCGCTAGGACTCAAAACCGACATCCGTTCTGTGGGACCCAAAACCAACGGAGGATTGGTCCCATGCAAGGAAAAATGCCTAACTAGCTAACATACCCTAAAATTTACCCTACAATCCCCCGAACACATACCATATGAGAAAATACGTAGCAAACAATGATAGGACAGACATTTAGAGCCGAACAAAGAAGTCGCACAAAGTAAACAATTCATCAGTATGTCAAGCAACACCGGCATCAATTGTGTTTATTTGAGAATAAACAGAGCATCATATGGAGTGCTTATCAAATAGTGGGCCAACCAAGAGCACCCGAATTCAACTAAACTTAGACATACTGAAACATTAATCCACCCAGTTCACCTATGTGAGACCCGAGGCTGTCACAGTTGAGATTGGCACCATGGAGTGAACCTTTAATATACCAAAATCCATCGCCCACCTAGATGATCACTACGATATAGTAATATGGAAGATTAGACATAATAATGTGTTACCAGAACACAGGACACGATATCAAGCCATGTAAGATGAAATTAATTGTAGCCGGTTACAAGTTCAATCCTAAAGTTTCCTACTTGTACATGGCTATCCCAAATATTACAGATCAGTGGATGCAGGGTTAACAAAAATTATAAACATGTTAGGCACCCTCCCTTCCCCAAGTTCGCCCACTGTGTACTTCAAATCACACTGAAATACTTTGGATGAACCACTGGGAATGGACACACATCTCTAATTTACCACTATATGCTCAAAGGNGGGGGGGGGGGGGGGAGGTGAGTGGTCGGTCAACTGTTATGCCATCGATGTCGCTTCTATGATCAAGGTGGTTGGTGTCCACTCCAGGCCTATCTAGTACTTGTGCACCACATACATCACCAGCCGAGCGTGTTGTCATATCATACAAATCACGGGGCTGTGTATTAATGGCCACTTGCCAACCAGCGTCCATAGGGTCGTCCACATAAAATACTTGCATGGCATGTGATGAAATTATGAACGTGTCGGACTGTCAGGTTCGATCGAATGACACAAGGTTGAATCCAAACTTGTCCTTTTTAAACCCGTGGCGGTTATCTACCCAATCACAATCAAAAAGCACCACCTTGCGACCGCCATCATATTGTAACTCTATGATGTCTGTCAATACCCCGTAGTAACCAATGGGTCCAACCCTCGGGTTCCTGTCCTGTATACTGGAATAACTGTTGGTTTCTGCAGTCACAAATACCCCACTATTCTGGGTTTTCTTTAATGCATCCACCTCTTTTATCCTAAATCGAAAACCATTCACCAAAAAACTCTTATACCGCCTTGCCCATTTGTGGGGACCGTATGACAGAGCAAGTATGTTTGTGTCTACATGCTCGTCACCTTCAGCTAAACGGTTCACCTATGTAATGAAGGGAACTAGACTAAATAAGGTAAACAGAATTGGTAATATGTTTATCGGAGAGCGAGTTAAACACCGATATCCTTATCTAATAAATAAAACTTATTTGGTCCATACATACTTACATGCGTCTGAAAAGCTTTGGTGAATGTGCTATCAGCTTGATTGTCCGCAACTAAAAGAGTGGTGTGCCTATCCCTGGTGGCACGTATAGCCAACCGATGGTCCCTATGAGTGGTCGAATCAGGTAATGTTAATCGATCAATAACTGAATGCGCAAGCCATATTAACAACCAGTTAAAGAAAATTATGATTAATATGATTACTAACTGCATATTCAGCAAATGGAAATGAATTCATACCTTATGAAAGATTGGACCTCATTGCAATTGAAGAGAACCGTCCGGTGTGCACGTTCCCAAAGGGAATGGTCTAAAGCAAAAGCACTGACCCCACCCTTAACTGTCCCGAGGTTTTGGAAAATGGGGAAACCTGTACGGAGGGCGTTCTCTCCTTCATAACTATTTCGGCCAACCCAGTTATAACGAGTATCAACTCCTTGCAGGTACAGCGAGCAAAATGAAAGGCACTCATGTATGAGGTAGCCTTCGGCTATGCTGCCCTTCGGTCTACTTCGGTTTCGGACGTACGATTTCAGGGTCTGCAGGTACCTAAACAAATCAAACAAGCTTTTAGCAGTGTGGTAACAAACATAAAATTAGTAAGAACTCACTTGTGGTAACGGGATGTGGTTGCAATAAATGGAATTGACCTTCAATATAAATTGTGGGTAACGATCGAACATACCTCTCGATTGGATACATCCATCTATATTGGACGGGTCCGCCTGCGGCAGCTTCATCTGCAAGGTGAATGGGCAGATGAAGCATGACATCAAAAAAGGACAGGGGGCAAATACGTTCTAATTGGCACAAGGTTAAGGTTATTCGGTGGTTCAGATCAAGGAAAGCATCTGACATGGAACACTTGTTGCAAATATTCTTGAAAAATGTACATAACTCAAGAGATTTGTGTGGTGTGTCTTGGCAAAATATTGCGGATGGCTAGAGGCACCAAGTGTTGAAGCAGGATGTGAGAGTCATGACTCTTCAGGCCTGTGATTTTTTTGTCATGCACATTTATGCACCGGTTAATGCTCTAAGAATATCCATCTGGAATCTTGACGCCTTTCAAAAATTGACAAAACATCAATTTTTCTTTCGGGCTCAGTGTCAAAGCAGCCGGTGGGAGGTACGTTTTATTTCCACATCTAACTGGGTGAAAGCGAGGCTTCCAATTTAGAAGTTCCAAATCGGCCCTCGCATTTAGTCCATCTTTGCTTTTGCCGTCTAGTCCCAATAATGTTACAACCAGACTGTTGCACACATTTTTTTCAATGTGCATTACATCTAAATTATGCGTAATAGATTGAACTCCCAATATGGTAACTGGAAGAATACACTTTGCTTTTTCCATGGACCGGTATATTCCACTAAATCTCCACCTATGGTCAGTTGTAAGGAAAATGGACGTCGTCGTTTTTTCCCAACTTTAAACGACAGCGCGGATAACTCTCACAGACAAGCAGTCCCACTTAAGGGGGCAGGGGCCACCCGTGTTTCAATTGAACCATTGAAAGCTGCCTTTTCTCTCCAAAACCTATGGGTAATTCCGAGGAATCTTTGACGGCCCAAGTAAAATGTTTATGACTCCGTTTCAAGAAGTGAGACTCGGTCGAGTGTGCACACTGTGGGCATGCCATTTTTCCCTTGGTGCTCCATCCCGACAAATTAGCATATGCTGGGAAATCATTGATGGTCCATAGCAATGCAGCCCGCATGGTAAAAGTTTGGTCAGCCTTAAGGTCATACGTGCTTACACCTTCAGACCACAGTTGTTTCAGCTCATCGATAAGGGGTGCCAAGTAGATGTCTATATCATTACCAGGTGCCTTAGGGCCCGGGATCAACAAAGAGAGGAAGAGATATGGCTGCTTCATGCACATCCAAGGTGGCAGGTTGTACACCATCATCACAACTGGCCACGTGCTGTGTTGACTGCTTATATGATCAAAAGGGTTGAAACTGTCGCTGGCTAAACTGAGTCTCACATTCCTTGGTTCTATTGCAAAGTGGGGGAAGCGTGTGTCTAACTTCTTCCAAGCCGGGGAGTCAACAGGATGCCGCATGACACCATCATTAACACGATGAGAACTATGCCAAGTAATTTGACTAGCAATGTGCCGTGACATGTAAAGCCGTTGGAGTCTAGGGGCTAGTGGGAAGTACCTCAAAACTTTGGCAGCAACCTTATGACCATTCAGAGTCTTCTTTACACCGTACCGATTAGCTCCACATACATTGCAAACAACATCAGCATGGTTATCCTTCTAGAACAACATGTAGTCATTTGGACAAGCATCTATCTTCTCGTAAGACAACCCAAGCTTCCCTATCAGCTTGCGAGTGTGATAAAATGATGGAGGAAGTGTCTCTCATCTCTACAGCAAGCTGAGTAAGTCCGAAATTGACTTGTCAGTCCACCCATGCAAGCACTTTATGTGATACAGTGCAACAATGAATTCTAATTTTTTCATTCGGTCACATCCCAGATAAAGTGGGGAGTCAGCATCCTCCACAAACTTGTAAAATGTCTCAGCATTTGGTGTGCACCCATCAGCTAGCTGTGTGGTAGTGAAGGTTGCATCTGGATTTGCATTACTGGTTGACGGTTGGAACAAGTCGTCTAGCAAACAGTGCATATTTGAGGCATCAGGAGCATGCTCCTCATCTCCCATGGCAACGCCAGTCTGAGGTATGGAAGGGTTAAGAATGGCCTCTCCATGGTTGATCCATGGCAAATTCATATATCGAGGGTCCATACTTTGAGTAGTAAGATGCTCTTCAAGTTCACCCCGGGTCTTCCAAAATCGGTTGTAGCATGAGCGACATGGACACTTTACTCAATTGTCAATTGAACTGGTTAAGAAACATGCATCAAGAAACTCTCTCAGTTTGGTTTGGTACTCTGCACCCGTACGATCGAGCCTGACCCACCCCTTATCCATGATCGAGGTCATGCTGGCAAAACTCACGACTAACAGACCAGCTTGCAGTAGTAGAACACCAATTTACTAATCATCCACTCTAGCACTACAGCTGATAGCGCATCTTCAAATATTGGTCTGACCATTTTTTTTATATAGCCAAGTGGTTAGACGCAGTAGAGTCTACACTGCTACTATTTGAGATGCAATTAACTCTAGAGGGACAGCTGACACCCATATACACGTGGCGTTCTGCAATGAATATAAGTTAGGGGATGTAATTCAGTTTTACAAGACTAATTTGAAACCCATATATGATAAACTAGACTTCATTTGAATGGGCAGATGACAGTTTTACAGATGCAGCAATACCATTTGCAAAAAGCCTAACTATGTAAGGAATCGGGCTGCCAAATTTGCGTAAATGTGTAGTAGTGTTTTCATCCATTTGAATACACTAAATTAGAATACTACATCTGCCAGGGAGACATCTATGCAACTTACCATCAACGTGTATAACTCATTTCATGTCCCATACATTACATATTGGCAATGATGGATTCAGATAGGGTAATCCAGTTCAACCTAACTAACTAGGAAGTAAAAAACATACTGTTATGAAAGTGATGGTGTCAATGGTGAGTGGCAGTTAATTGAAGGCATACACGTTATGCTGAACATATGCAGAATAATTAGGGTGGCATAGATACTACTCCCAATTCAGATCAGCTCATCCAGATCAACCAAACAAGAATGGAATGCACATATAGATATGAAGTTGAGAGTTGGGGGGTGGGTCGCTGCTAAGTCAAGGCATACACCTTATGCTGAAGATAGGCAGAATAGCATACACACATAGATACTACTCCCTTTTCAAATAAGCTACTCTTGTTCAACCTTAATAAATAGGAACTATCGTACATATGTGAAATTGAGGATGTAAATGGTCAGTGGCATGTAATTCAACGCATACACATTATGTTCAATTTAGGCAGAATGCCATACAAACATATATACTACTCCTAATTGAGATAACATGCCCCCAATCACAAACAATTAAGGGAATTCATAACCAAGTAATAAGCAACATCAGGACAACATATAATTATGGAATTGTGTGCAAGAGGTGAGCAATATAAAAACCCAAATGCTTACTTGATACTTTAAGATCGGGTTGGTTAATGGGTGTAAACCAATTAACCACGGCTATCGTAGTAGCTTGGGCGCAGACCAATAGATTGAGCACCTCTGTTTTAAAGGTGCCCAAATACCCAGGTGCTGAACAACGTAATTACCTTCTCCCTGTACAAGAAGTGGCGGTGACTTCGACTTCTCACACTGGAACATAATAAAGGCATGTTTCACAATACAATCACACCCAACTCTAGTGGGGTTTACATCCCCAGAAAATTACAACATAGGAATTTGAGAGTAAATGTACCTGCTGCAGGGAGGCCTCTGTTTACCTTCAACTTGGTCAATTGTACGATTGTGACCGTTAATGGTAAGTAGCTTTCCTCCCACAAGAAGTCATTTACGTTGCAATATGTGGTCCAACGAAGGGATTTGAAATGGTGTTCAACGGTCGGACGTAGCAAGCGACGCAGCTCCACTGGTGGCTCAAGTGGTTGGAAGCTTGAAGTTATGGGGATTGGTGCGCACCCCACCGTCAATGGTGAAGAATTGGGTTGCAACCATTCCTGTATTAGCTGCAATGTGTGGTGGGAGGGACAGATGTCATACAAGCCCTAAGACCCACCACTGGGGCCACTTTACTAAATTAGTTCCTAAACATTCACAATCCACCAAACCAATGACATTCAGTCACATATACACCATTTAGCCAACTGATATATGAGTTAGTGGAAACTTAAATATACAATTGGTGCAGTGGCTACGCTTGGAACTACGAAAGTGGACAATAGTGACCATCAAATGTGATCATAGCCACTAAATCAATAATAGTACATTAATTTGGTCCCCTATGCCCAGTTTTGTTGTAGTGAATACAAGAAAAAATAGAATACCACATATACAAGGAATTAAAGATAACAATTTAGTAGGAAACATTTTAAACTTAGATAGAATAGACCCCCAAGACTGGGAAAAAGCTATAGAAATTTGGGAAAACATTTGAAACTTAGATAGAACAGACCCCCAAGACTGGGAAAAAACCATAGAAATTTGGGAAAAGAAATGCATACATGCATCAATAATGTTAGACTTTAGTACAAACAAAGAAATGTTAAATTATTTTCAACATACATTAGATAGAATGGTTTTTGATTTCTTTCAAAATTGGGAAGTTAAAAGTTTAGCGAATTATAATAATGCAATACAAAATTTTAATATAACAGACTTTATAACATTATTTAAATCAGAATTCTTAGATAAAAACAGATTAGATATGAGATGTGAACAAGAACAAGTTAGAGCAATTAGAAATTTAGAACAATTACAAATTTGTTATTCACAATAGATTAGAGAATACAAAACAGACTTTTTTAAATATTTAGGAAGAGCAGGAAGAATTAATGACCTTAATTTATTAGACACTTACATAACAAAAATAAAAGGACCTATAGGAGAAAGAATATGGACAGAATGACAAAAATATCCAAAGATAGAATCATTAATTGGACCTAGAGTAGCACATGTATATGAAATACTTAGACAAGAATGCAGTCAAATAAAAGCAAAAAGACAAATAAGAAAACAATTTGACATGAGCTATAAAAACATTGATGTACCTAAACAATATGGTTGTCATAAAAAAAATAAATCTTATAAACCCTATAAGAAGGACAATAGAAAGAAAATTTTTAGAAAATACAAGAAATTTAATATACAAAAATTACAAACATTTAGGAAAAGAAAATATTTACCCGAATATTTAAAAAAAAAACTAATAAACCTTGGATAAGAAAGTATAAAGCACCAAGAGATAAAAGTAAATAGAAATGTTATTTATGTGGTGAAATATGACATATAAGACCATAATGCCCTAAAATAGGAAAAACTAATAAATAAAAAATACAAATAATAGAACAATTTAATTCAGAACATGATGAAAATTTAGAATCTGTATATAGCTTAGATAATTTAGTGATATTGAAAGTATTTATAGTGTTAATATATTTAATTATGAGTCTGAAGAAGATAAAGAATTTTCGAAGATTATGAAAACTCTGAAAACTCTAAAACATATTTTAATTGTGTTTTAATAGAATAACGAGAATAATACATTTATAACAATTTTGGATGACCAACTAATTGTATAAAATATAAGAAAAAATTAATTTCACATTATAGAGGTAAGATTACTAATAAAGTTTAGGGTGATTTTTTTTAAAGCCCAATTATGAAATAAGACTAATTGTCCAGCCCAGATAGGAAAAACTGCTACCCCTGCGGCACACTTTTTAAAAACCCTGAAGAAAAGGACGCAAAACCCATTCCCACTAGTCCAAAATTACTACCATGCCAGCGGTTCTTAATTAGCCGTTAATCAGTGATTAACTGACAATTCATGCTTAACTCAAGCTATTTTTCTTGTCCTCGCTTCCCACTCTCCCCACTCTCACCCACGTTTTCCACTCAAGCCTCGCGAAAACTAAAAAGCCAGACCCAAACATTCTGAAGGAAGAAAAAAAATTCTGAAGCAGGAAAGAAATTCTGAAGGAAGAGAACAACAACGATCATCCAAGTTGTTACTCACTACCATGTAAAATTTCTTCTCAAAGTTACTATTTCATAAATTCTAAATACAAAAATCTATTTTATATGAAAACGTTAGACCCATTTCATTGAAAAATTCAAAAAACAACTTCCTAAATGAATGACTAACAACAATCCTAGAAACATTGCGCAAAATTGTTACTGTCACCCATTTTGCCTTTGATAATGGATTTCGTTTGGGTTTTGCTTTTGCTTTCTTGTTGCATTGTTACTGTGAGATTTTTAATAAGAATCACCTTAATGTTAAATGTAACATGGCTTTGGGTTTGGGTTTGTAGTTTGGTTTAATAATAATTTCACTAAATTGTTACTGTTACCCATTAACAAATACAAAAATTTGGCTTTGATAATGGGTTTCATTACAATTTTGGATTTGGTTTCTTGTTGGATTGTTATTGTAACAATCACCAATTTGTTAATAAAACATGGTTTTGGGTTTAAGTTTCTAATTTAGTTTCATAATAACTTCACTAATTTGCCTTTGATAATGGGTTTCTTTTTGGTTTCTTCTTGAATTGTTACTATCTATTTATTACTAGCAATAAACTAATTGTTACTGTATGACACTATATGTGAGAGTAGCAAATTAATTAATTGTTTTAGCAATCACTAATTGACAGCACCGACCCCGAATTCTACCCCAGAACTCGGAGTGATCCTACAGGAATCTAATATCAAGGAAAATCCTACCAAAAATTCGGCAGAGCCTCCCCTAAAATTGGACTAACCCTTTCTTTCGAAAACCTGTGAAGCACACTTCTATTCCAAAACAGCGCCCCTACCACAAACAAGGGGTCTCCGACCCAAATTTCAAAACCAATAAATTAAGTTTTCAACTAGATTTTCAAAGCGTACTACAAATTTCACTAAAGAAATAAAATTTACAAGAATAATTAGTTCCTACAAACTTCAAAGGTTTGCTAAACTGCCTCGACGTCTTTGGCTCGATCGCTCCACCACTACAACCTAGGGGGAAATTTAAAGACAACAATAAGGATAAAACTAGTGAGACGACTCAGTGAGTGGACGAAGATAAGAAACATTTAAACTTAAATTATAAAAATCCATTTACTATGGCAAACTACAGAAATAACTTGGCACCAAGACCTCACGTCTCTCTCTTTAAAATCCCCCAGTTTTAAATCACTTTCATAAAATCCACTGAAAACTTTAAGTAAAAAAAATATCAGCATCTAAAATCCATTCTGAAAACTCTAATAAATCAATAAGGCTAGTCAAGCTTCCAAATATCAAATAAGAACTGAAATTTATTTCAACCAAGAATTAGCTTGTAAACTGTTTTGACAAAGAAACCTCTCACCCAATCCAATATCCAGCAATTCCTGCCGTACATGCGCAGGGCTCACAACCTACTGTACGCATGCAGGGCCAATAGTCCTGCCGTACATGTGCAGAGCCCGAGCCTGTCATACACATGCAGGGCCAATGAATCTGCCGTACGTGCACGCAGGGTCACCCCCAAAGGGCAAGGCATCCCAGCACACAGCCCAAAGGCCAAGTGTGTGCCGTGATGGGTCCCAAAGACCTATACAAACTGATAAACTGGAGAGATACTGAATAGGGTGCTTTGAAACCATAACTTTAGAACTTCTTTTCCCAAGATAAAATACTTAACATTTTTCAAAAACCACGACTAATAAATCCTTGACGCAAAAGCCCATTGAAATCCAGTATATTCTCAAACTCAAGCATGAAAACATTTGATTTCTTTATGTCTAGCCAAAGGATGAAGCCCAAAGTAACTAATTCACTGTCCAAATCTAAATCTACACTTATTTAAGAATTCAGGAAGCCATGCATACGAACCGAATGATATTTCTAAAGTAGATAAATCACGGCTTAAATAACTCAAAATATAACTATAAATCAAATCATTAAATTCATAAAAATAGTTTAGGAAACGAAGTCCACTCACAGAGATAGCCTAGTTTTGGTCTCCGACTGGATCGTCTCGAGTCTTGGGAGTATCGCCTAGAATAAGAATGTTTTACGTTAGAATAATATTCAGAATAACAACTAAAAAACTAGAGTGTGTGAGTTCTAGGCCTTTCGCCCCATAATTCTAAATTCAAATCACAAACCCACTTATTTTTCTTTCTCGACTCATAATCCAATACCATTAACTCATTTTTATCCGGTAATTTCCCCAAACAACTTCCATTACTACACCACTCGACCGAGGGTCGTTCAAGCGTCATTTCACAATCCAACAAATGTCCAATTCCATCTCAAATTCACTATTTCTCCAAATTTCTTCGAATTAACCATTCTAAACCACAATTGAAGGTTTCTAAGTTTGGAAATTAGTTAAAACTACCACAATTTATCACCCCAAAATCAAAGGTTCCAAAGAATTCAACATGGTTTCCAAACCCCAACTTCCAAGTTTCTAATTACCCACAATAATTCATCAATCCAAGTTCCAATCACTCCAAATCCATCCTTAGCCCCACCTCTACACCAAAACAACCATCAATTCCCCTAACCATGGCCAAATCCGAAATGGGCATAAACCCCAAATAACAAACTTTCAATTTTCCTTGAAATTTCTCAAACTAGACTTCAATTGAAGGTTCATAAAGATGGAATTCACCCAAAACGCCCCACAATTTGATTCAATTTCAAAGACCCAAGCTAAACCCGAATTGAGCATAACCCCCAAAATTTCCAACTCTTCAAGTTCTCGAGATTCCATAAAATTTCTCATTCTAACACGCAATTGGAGTTTCCTAAGGTTGGAAATTGGCTAAAACTTCCCCAAGATAAGACCCAAAACCGAAAATCTCAAAGAGACTCAAATTGGGCTCCAAATCCCTAATATTCAAGTTTCTAAATACCACAAATTTACCATCAAGAAGATATGGGAAATAAAGATTGAAAGGAGGGAAAGAAAACCCACCAAAAATTGGATGAAATAGTGCCGGAAAACTAGCCAGAAATTCACGACGAAGGAGTGACTGAACTGGTCTTCTCCAACGTGGTTCACGACTTCAGGGGTGGCTGCCGACGTGGGGGCAGCTGGGGAGGGACGGCCGGTCGCTGGTGGGGCCTGTGCCAGCCGGAAATGGGCTGAGTGGTCGCGCGAAGTGGAGAGGGGAGAAGAAGATGGCCTGCAGGTCTGGGGTAGGCTGCGCGTGGGGAAGAAATAAGAAGGAGAGAGAGAATTCCAGAAATTTCTGGAATTTTAAATGCCATTTCATCATAATTACAAGTTTGCCCCTCACTTTGAACCTCCGTATTTCTCAAACCGTAGCTCCAAACGACGCATGCTACGTGTCTACGAACTCGTGGAGTCAAGCTCTACACAACCATGTCAAAGTCAAAACTAAAATCTGAGCAATTTAAAAAGTCAACTTTTGGGTCCCTTAACACGTTCCTAACTTTCTAACCATGGCTCTAAACGACCCATGCCGCGTGTCAACAAACTCGTGAGCTCAAGACCTTTCTAACGGACCAAAGGTCAAAATTAAAATTCCACTCGAAGCAAAAGTCAACTGTGAGCCCAATTAAAAATTTACTTAGGAAGGTACGGGTTATTACACTAATTGTTACTACCTATTAATATTTTAAACTAGCTATTACTTGTTTGCTACTGTATGACAGTAGCAATCAAATTTTGGTAATGTTTGACAGTAACAACAACTTTATTTATTACTTTCTAATTATTGTAATTCTCTCAATATTGTAACTTCGTAAATATTGTTACTAACACAATTCCATGTACATGCCAGAATCGCAACAAAGATGCCACCAAAAATGAAGCAAATAGCAGAAAAACAGCAACAAAAAATAACAAGGGCAGGAAACCCTCAATACAAATGCAATATGGTTGCTTTTCAATCTGTAATTGATAAATTTAAAGACGACCTCAATCTAGGCACATTTGACAAGCTGAAAAAGACACCATTTTGGCCTCTCATTAATGCATTTTGCAACAAGATGATGGGAACCAACCCCATCAAGAAAGATGCAAACATACAGTACTTCATCAATGCTTATGACAAAAAAAGCCAAAAATTTATTTTTGGGAAGAAGAAGCTAGCACTGACTGACAAGACCCTCCCCGAATTCCTCCCTAGAACTCGGAGTGATCCTGCGAGAGTCCAATATCAAGGAAAATTCTACCGAAAATTCGGCAGAACCTCCCCTGAAATTGGACTAACCCTTTCTTCACGAAGACCTGCAAAACACTTCTAAGTACCACAGCTCCTCTACCACAACCAAAGGGTCTCCGACCGAAAATTTCAAAACCAATTGATTTAACTATTCACTTGATTATCAGAGCTATGCTACAAAATTTACGAAGGAAATAAGATTTACAAGAAAATTTTAAACACCTATAAACTACACCAGCTAACTAAATTTCCTCGACGTCCTTGGCTCGACCGCTCGACCGCTACTACCTGAGGGAAATTAAAACAACAACAAAGAATAAATCTAATGAGATAACTCAGTGAGTGGACATAAACCAAAGTAAGCATTTATAAACCTTTACTTTCAAGCTCCTTAAAATTTCGCAAACCTTCTTTGAAATCCCCCAGTTTTAAAATATTTCGTAAAATTCACGGGATAAGTAAACCAATACTTAAAATACACTTTGCGATTTTCTGGAAAAATAAATGAAACAATTTAAGCTGACAAGTATCAAACCAAAACCAAAATTTATATCTTTTGAAACATTCTTATAAAACTGATTTAATAACCAAAAATGCTCACCCAACAGTTACCCACCGAACCTGCCGTACATGCGCAGGGCCCACGACCTGCCGTACGCATGCAGGGCTAGTAGCCTGCCGTACATGCGCAGGGTTCACAACCTGCCATACGCATGCAGGGCCAATAGCCTGCCGTACATGCACAGGGCTCACAACCTGCCATACGCATGCAGGGCCAACATACCTGCCATACGTGCACGCAGGGCCACCCCCAAAGGGCAAGGCATCCCGACACACGGCCCAAAGCCTATGTGTGTGCCGTGATGGGTCCCAAAGACCTATATAATCTGATAATCTGAAGGGTACTGCGAAGGGTTGTTTGAAAATCCTTTTCTTCAGAACTTCTTTTCCCAAGATATAAAATACTTAACATTTTTCAAAAACCACGACTAATAAATCCTTGGCACAAAGCCCATTGAAATCCACTATATTTTCAAACTCAAGCATGAAAACATTTTCGAGTTTCTTTATGTCTAGCCAAAGCATAAAACCCAATATAACAAATTTCCAAACCCAACATCTAAGTCAAACTTATTTAAGAAAATCCGTAAACTTCGCTAAAGCATGAAATCCAGAATAACTAATTTCAACTCAAAGTCTAAATCAACTTAATTAAGAAATCTGGAAACTGAACTCACGAACCAAATAATATTTCTAAATAATTAAATCAAAGCTCAAATAAAACTCACAATATAAATATAAATTAAATCAAGAAGTTTATAAACAAGTCCACTCACAGAGATAGCCTAGCCTTGGCCTCCGAATAGATCGTCCTTGGACTCGGGAATGTCGCCTAACACCAGAACGACAATACGTTAGAATACTATCTCAAATAATAACTGAAAAACTAGAAAATGTAAGTTCTAGGCCTTTCACTCCATATTCCTAAATTCAAACTATAACCCAACTTAATTTCCTTCTCAACTCAAAACCCATGCCACTAGTTTATTTTTAATCCGATAATTTCCTCAATTAACCTCCATTCTATCTAACTTGGTCGAGTGTCGTCCGGGGTCGTTTCGACAACCAAAAAGTGTCCAATTTCGCCCCAAACTCACCATTTCTCCGATTTCCTTCAAACCAATTATTCTAAACCTCAATAGATCCAAAAGGTGAAAATCACGCCCAATTTTAATTAAATCATCGTAAACACCTTAAATTTCTAGAAATCCCGAAATGGGCATAAGCACCAACGATCAAACTTCCAATTTCCTCAATAATTTCCCAAATTTCTCGTTCCAAACTTCGATTATATGTTCTTAATGACGGAAATTACCTAAAATGTCCCACAATTTGATTCAATTTCAAAGACCCAAGCTAAACCCGAAAATGACATAACCCCCAAAATCTCACACTTCCAAATTCTTCAAATTCCTCAAATTCAATTCACCAATCTAGTCCCTAATCACCCTAAATTCGTGTCTTATCCTTCAAATGCACAAATCAACTAATAGTATCACTTAATCAAGTCAAACCCGAAATGGGTCTCAAAATTCCCAAAGTTTTAATCCTACAAAATACTCGAAATTAAACAACCAAATTAGAGGGAAAAGAAAGCCCATACCTAGTGGAGAAAAACCCACCAAAAACTTTGAAGATTGGAGCTCAGAGGAGGCCGAAACCAAGGGAGGAAAATCAGCGGACCTGCTTGAGTCAGCAACAGTGCGAAGCCTCTACAAGTCTTAATACTCAACGAATCAATCTGATTTTTGGAGGGTAGAAACTAGACACATAGAGGAACATTTCTCTAGTTTTGAGTTTTCTCATTTGGAGCTGAGAAATGGGTCTAATTGCACTCACAAAGAGGAGCAGGGGAGTGAAAGTGAGAGAACACAGGAGAGAGAGAGAAGAGTGAGTGTGCCGGAGAGAGGGGGAGAGGAGAGAGAAATAAAAGGGGGAAAAAGGAGATTCCAGAAATTTCTGGAATTTTTAAACCCATTTCAACGAAATTACAAGTTTGCCCCTCACTTTGAACCTCCATATTTTTCAAACCGTAACTCCAAATGACGCATGCTACATGTCTACAAACTCGTGGAGTCGAGCTCTACGCAACCATGTCAAAGTCAACTTTAAAATCCAAGCAATTTAAAAAGTCAACTTTTTAGTCCCTTACCATGTCCCTAATTTTCTAACCGGAGCTCTAAATAACCCATGCCGCATGTCAATGAACTCGTGAGCTCAAGACCTTCCTAACGCACCCAAAGTCAAAACTAAAATCTTGCTAGAACTAAAAGTCAACGTTGGACCCTATTATAATGCACTTAAAAGGTACAGGTCGTTACATACATCTAAAGCAGGTCTTCGGATATCCCATAATTTGAGCATTGATCAACTTGAATATTTAATATTTAATCATATTAGGCTGAGTTTTCATTAAATAAAAAAAAAAACTAAAGGTGGCATTAAATATATGCCTTTCTTAATTGTCATTCTTAGGATTTTTTATCCGAGGCCTTGACAATCATCTCAAACGCGGTTTCCATGCATGACTTGAACTTTTGTGGATCTATAAGGCCCTTTTCCATTTTGAAGGCAACCCTCACCTTTCCCATATAACTTACAATTGTCACGTCTAGACCCTGCAAAGCACATTAAAACCATATATTATTATAATGGCTCAATGATAGGAAAATAAATTAATTTTAAATATCAAGATTGAAATTTACACAAAAAGAAAATTGATTTTAACAAAATTCACTAATTTACTGTTATATACTAATTAAAGTCTTGACATGTTATTTATTTAATTAAATGTAAAATATATGTCACAAAAATGCTTTCAATACCAAGTTTGACTATTACGTGTAAATAGATCGAGCTTCCGTTGAGGGATTCTTAAAATAATTTTATTTAAAGGATATATTCTTCGTAAGGTTTACTTTATACTATATATCAACGAAATGCCGAATATCATCTATTTTTTTAACTCATTTTTTGTAGAGCTTGTGGAGTAGTTCTTCGAAAGTTTTAGCCTAGTGCTCAAACAAGGAGAGTAGGTGTGAAAATTATATGCAACACTTGTGATGACTAGCTAGAAAAATTATGTTTTCAAGTTTATTGGCAATTGGCATGAGATTTACATATGCAGGTGCGAAAACAACTTGAAGCATAAGATCAAAATTTTGTTGCTTTTTTATTGCACTGTCTTGTTATTTGAAATTTTGAATGATGGTTTCTGATTTGTGCACCCTTTTAGAAATTGATTTGAACATTCTGGTTTTTGTTTTCTGTAAACTATAATGAAGGGGTTCGATCTCAGATGTTAGGAGAGTAGGTGTGAAAATTATATGCAACACTTGCGATGACTAGCTAGAAAAATTATGTTTTCAAGTTTATTGGCAATTGGCATGAGATTTACATATGCAGGTGTGAAAACAACTTGTAGCATAAGATCAAAATTTTGTTGCTTTTTTATTGCAATGTCTTGTTATTTGAAATTTTGAATGATGGTTTCTGTTTTGTGCACCCTTTTAGAAATTGATTTGAACATTCTGGTTTTTGTCTTCTGTAAACTATAATGAAGGGGTTCGATCTCAGATGTATAAAACAAAATACTAATTTTTATTTTCGGCCATCTAAGCCAATGTCAATTCACAAAGAATACAAAAATAAGAGTGTCCAAATGTTGAACCTGGTGGTATGACAGGAAGGTTATCCACCTAAAAGACCTGAAATGCCGTCCCACCTTGGATTCACGTGTTACTTTTAACTATTAAATGCACAACATATCAGACATGTACTTAGACTGTTATATTTAATAAATATAGTGACAAAATTGATGAGATTAAAAATACGAAAATGAAATTTAACTCAAACTAATTAAGGCCAGGGATGAAAAGTGAAATTTGGTCTCGAATCAAATATAACAATTTCTGACATACCTCGGGTGAACCAAAGATTAGAAAGTATAAACCCTTGATTGGATGATTAGCCACAGCCATTTGTTCCACAGGCCCAATCATATTTGAGACTACCATGCTCGAGTTCTTCAATGTGCTACGAATGTATTTGGCTACTGCCTGCAACACTAGGAACATGTTAAAGGAACAAACTCTACAAGTGCTTTGATATTAATTGGGCCCTCTCATTTGTACTTATTTATCATTGACCCAAGAGAAAATCACATAAACGAACAATTACAAACAAGGAAATTATCGTTCAATTTGAAAAAAAAAGGAGGAAATTATCAATTGGCCAACTTATTGTTCACTTTGTCTCAGTTTGTTCAATGAATTTTTTTTTTGCCATTCTGTTCTATGAACTTTCTTACATTTGCTATTTTTGATCATTCCATCAAAATTTAATAAATAGATGTTAAATAGAGGGACAAAATAGTCTATATTTTTCTAGTTTTTATTCTTAATTTTAACCTATTAAATTTTTACCAAATTCAGTAATCTTATACTAGTTTTGAAGTTATAAATCTATTATTTACAACTATATAAAAAACATACAAAACAAAGTTATAAAATTCGAGATAAATGATCGCATAAGTAGGCTAACCAAAATTGCCCCATTTTTTAAGAAAATTTTCATATTCTTAGAAATTTCTTCCAACTTCAACTTCAATTTTCTTCGAATTCAATACCTCAAATCAGTTTTTTAGGCTACAAAAAAAATGTTTAAAGTCTCCCAATCCATCACACAACCTTAGACCGACCTAGAAATGAAAACCTCAATTAAGAACATAACCCCAAAATTGAAAAATTCACCCCAACCCCAATTCTTATTTAATTATCTTCTTAATCTTGTGACCCGAACAACCTAGGAAATGAATGAGAGTTGAAGGAGAATTCGGGGGTGTACTTATCAATTTTTTCAGTTTAATTTGGAGTTATTTGTTCTTAATTTAGATTTTGATTTCTAGGTTGATTTGAGATTGTATGATCGATTAAGAGACTTGAAACATATTTCTAATAGCCTAAGAAATTGATTTGAGGTGTTGAATTTGAAGGAAATTGAAGTTGAAAAGTTTTTAAAAATTTTGAAAATTTAAAAAAAAACTGGGGCAGTTTCGGGTGTGATAATTTATCCCGAATTTTATAGCTCTATTTTGAATGCTTTTTATATAGTTGAAAATGGGAGATTTGTAGCTTTAAAACTAGTATATGATTGCTGGATTTGGTGGACATTTGATAGGTTAAAAGTTAAGTCAAAATTAAGAAGAAATACTAAAAAAAGAGGGATGGAATGGACCATTTTGCCCATCCATTTAACGTCTCTTTATAAAATTTTGACGAAATGGACCAAAATGGCAAGCATCATAAAGTTTCTAGATTAGAATGGCGAAAAAAATAAATAAATCATGGATTAAACCGAGGCAAAGTGAATAATAAGTGGACCAAATAATTTCATTAAAAAAAATTAATTAAGCATCAAAAGGTTAGTTAATTATAGCATATATATAGTGCCTAATGTTATATTATAGTGTGAGCTCACCTCATGGCCTCCAAATTTGTTGAGAAAGTCCAAGAACCTACTAGTGAGATAAATACCCAAAGAATTTCTTTTCCTTTTTATTATTTGCTGTGCCTTCCAAACAAAGTCAAGCGGATTTTTGAAATCAGTAGTGAAGTTGGGTATGTCTACTTGCAAGAGTGTGAAGCCCCCATGGCACCTTGCTGTCGGGTTTCATCATCTCCTGGATTGAAGTGTAATCCACCATCATCCTTGTGCTGAGCAAAACCACAGCTGTGCCTTGTGCTTTGCTTGAACTTTGGTCAATCTCTTGCATGTAAAGTCGTGTGCCAAGGAAGGTCATCCCAGTAAGAACATCATTTACCGTCTGTGATCGATATATAATAAGTGAATTACATTATATGAATGGCTTAATTAAAAAAAGGCATGTATATATATGAGAGGCCTCTAACAAAATTATATATCTTAGTAGTGGATTAATTAATTATCTTACGTACCACTCCAGGCTTGGTCTTGATTAATTTTACAGAAAACTAGATTTTAATCCCTTGATAAGTTCAAGTTTAGATTAACATGCACCTGATGTAAGATCAAAAATTGAATTTAGTCCTTTGACTCTACGTCCATGTCAGCATATATATTCCACATCAGATATACAAAATTTAAATATTTAAACACAAAGGTATTTTGAGAACAAATAAAATAATTAAAATAATAAAAAATAAATAAATATGAGCTGNAAAAAAAGGCATGTATATATATGAGAGGCCTCTAACAAAATTATATATCTTAGTAGTGGATTAATTAATTATCTTACGTACCACTCCAAGCTTGGTCTTGATTAATTTTATTTGATCAAGAGAGAAGGTCATAGTTGATACTGTAATGGGATTAAATTCAATTCCATCAATCCCAGACCTGATTGGTGTCAGATCATCCTCAACCATAATGCCGCTCCAAATGCCCCACGAAAAATCTAACACGGTATTGAAGATTGTCGAGAAAACTTTACTCACAAAACTTTCACTCTTTGGCTCCGAACGTTTTCGCGAAGGAAAAGTTAGGGGAAGAGAAGTGTCGTCGGCTCTTTTTAGACAAGAAAGAAGAGCACTCATGAGAGAGAAGCCATCACCTAAGGCATGGTGAAGCTTGAATATTAAATTACCAGCTGCATTGCTAGTTGGGTACTTAATGATGTGAATTTCCCATAGTGGTTTGTGTTGTGGTAATTTTTCTAGTGCTAGATTTGATATGTAGTCATCAAAATACTTGTCATATGATTCAGGGGACAGGCTTGGAGGGAAAATAGGGATGTAAACATGTTCTTCAAGCTTCACTTCAACCCTTTTCCACTTTTTCTCTCCATAATTATTTTCAACCTGCAACAGTTTTCAAATTTATTATTATTAATTCTTGAAGATTCCAAATTTAATTGGTTTCTCCATGATAAATATATCATATATATATATATGAGTGTGTGTAAAATATCACTTTGGAATGTGACTTAATGAAAGACAGACAGAGGGATCAGAGAGTACCATGATAGAGGACAAGCGGGAGGTGATGGAGAGGAAGACATTGTTAACCGAAGCCATGATTTGAGACTCATCGATTGGAACCTCCGATTCCAGAACACAAAGATTTGATATGGACAAGACAGAGCTATTGAAGTAGTGACCACTAGGGCTCACTGGCTCAAGTACTCCTTCATCATCATCCCCAAATTCCATCTTTCCCTATCTATATCACACTATTGCATATGCAATATTGGTTACATATTATATATATATAGCATGATGAGTCACAGTATTACCCACCAGCATTGCATATGTTAGTCGTGACTGCAATGCTTCTGCTCAAGGGGTGGCATTATTTGATTTCATTTCTTTCTCATTGTGCTCATAAGGTGGCTATTCAGTTGGCTGCTGCTGAGATTTTGCTGCAAGTTGCCTCATGCCTTTCTCATTGTGCTGATAATATAGTTTTTTCATAAGGTCGAGTCCTAGTCTAAAAGATTTTTTTTTAATCATGGATTAGCTTGAAATACACCTTATACTTTGAGGGAGTAATGTAATTAACAGAAAATATATATAAAGAAAAATTGTACCGTTTAGAATAGTCCATTAAAATGAGTTGTTGGCAATCCATTATAAAATCCGGATATCTTGAGTTTGGAATCCCTTCAAATTCTATATTATTCTTATTAATCAAAGTTTATTTTTCGGGCCAAAAAAAAATGAAGATAGTTGGGAGAAAAAATGAAAGATTGGTGGTGGCCAGCGGTGGAGATGAGAATTAGGCTTAGAATGACGAAAAGCTCTCGAAAAATGATGGAAAAGTTGACAGAATTGGATGAAGGATGGTGTGAAATTTCAAATATTTTTAAATTCAAATGGCAATTTGGTGCAAACAACGTTATAATCAAGGTTGGTGACTTGTTATAAAGCATATACATATAATTAATCAAAATAAAGTTGTATGAATAATTTTTGTTACATATTACTTATGTAATATTAGTACAATAATACAAAAAAATTAATGCTCACAACTTAAAAAAAAAAAAAGAAAACCATAAAACTTCAAAAGTATAATTATTATTGTACTAATAGTGTTTGATATATACACGATCCATCGCTCATATAAAAAATATGTAAATTTAAATGCTCAACTTAAAATCATATTGGAAGAAAAGAATTCAAGATGTGAGCTGAGTTCTTTTTATTATACTTATTAATTAGCTATTATATGTTGTGATTACGAAAAATATATATGTAAGTCAAATTTGTTTAGAAATTTTTGGGTGTAACTAATACATATATTATATCGCCATGTAATATGTGTAGCTTATACACATAAAAATTTCAAGTTTTTGGTTCCACTTTTATATCAATGACTAATTAATTGCATTTCATATATTTTTATGTATGAAAATNAAAAAAAAAAAAAAAAAAAAAAAAAAAAACTAATGACACTTTTTAGTATAAATAAAAACTAGAAAATGGCCATTTTAAGATTGCCCTTTGTAAACAAATAAAATAAAAATAAAAATAAAATAAAGTGCACTGTTGAGGTGCCCCATCAGTATTGCCCATTTTTCAAATATAATTAAGAAATTAGTTGTATTGGTGCATGCACCGTTGAAATATATGGTTGACAAATCCTTCTGTCTTTAGGTGGGAAGCTATCCTTCACAGATATTCAGTTTAGGTGGAACGCTATCCTTCACGGATTTTATGTACCATTTTTGTGTGGCTTTGGCTCCTCTCACATTTAACACAAACAAAATAATAGTATATCATGTAGCATCATATTAATGGTAGACAAACACTGGCCGCACCAAATTAAATACATTTCCATGGAAATTAGGGACAATGTTTGAGCGCTCAGAGCCATAGGGCACCAAATTAAATAAATTTCCAACCATAAATCATACACTTGTTTGCATCAAGATTGTAGTGTGGTTAGGGTTTTGTTAGAGAGTTGAATGAAGAAGGTGAGTGGATAATTGATGTTGGGTATAAAGAAATGTGGGGTATAAGACGTGTAAGTGAATTGGTTTTTTTTTTTTCTTTATCTTTTTATTATTTAATATTAAGTTTTCAAAAGTTAATTTACATTATGACAAAATTGAAAGTTATATTTTAAATGAAAATATGGATGAATTAATGCTCAAATCGCGGTTTAGGAGTCTTCCAATGAGATATTTTTATCATTCCTTCAAATTTTAGCATAAGAAATTAAATGCTTATTTTTAAAATTTGAAATAGCAACATGTTCGGCAACAGAGAGAGAGGAAGACTTTGGCTGATTGTGACATACCTGCAAACACCTTTGCTGCAACTTTTGACTTTGTCGACCTTGGTGAGATGGCTTCACAGGGTAAGTCCCTCTATGTATGCATTAGGCCTCACCAAAAAGCCCAAGGCCCGAAGCCCACCCGAAGCCCGCCCGACCGATTAGGCTCGAAGCCCAATTAGGCCCGAACATTGGGCCGGCCCGGCCCGGCCCGAAATTTTCTTGGGCGGGCCTTGGGCCATCCCCTTGAAGCCC